>JAMFLO010000579.1:3952-14399 GCA_027475765.1 Paralagenidium karlingii
GGAGAAAGCCCAGACTGAGGACCACTCCGAAGGAACCAAAGAGTCGACGCCATCCGATGTGGATGACACTGGAGGTGCTAACAGAAAGCAAGAGGCGACGGGAGTTGAAACAAGCGCAGGTGACGCTCAAGCAGAACGCACAACAGTGGGTGATGTCGATTCTGTGACCAAGGATTTCGAGGGATTTGGTGATTTTGGAAGCAGAACGGGTCGTAAGTGGGCTACTTCTGCGCCTGGTGATTACGTTGGTTTTGGGAACGATTATGGAGGAGATCCCGAGACGAGACGATCAGCGAAGTCAACACCAGGAACAACTGAAGAGTTCGGTGACTTTGCTGGTTCCCAGCCAGCATCGTTGGCAAGTGATTTCGGTGCCTTCAGTGGTTTCGGCAACTTCGAGTCTTCGAGCACGAACAGCAACGCTGCTGAAACATCAACTGCACTGGATACGTTTGGCGATTTCGGTGGCACTGCTGACCCCACGAACGCACTTGCGGATGGCTCTAAGTCACAAGATGCGCGTACTTCGTCTTCTTCTTCTTGGCAAGATGTGAGTGGTCTCGTTACGTCTTCAGTTTCCGTCGTCGAAACGGGTGATGCACCAGGTGGTGATGTGTATTCGCCAGCTTCGGCAGCAATCGAAGCTTCGACAGGGCCAACAGCGAGCGTTACAGGAGCGAAAACGTTTGAGCCATTGAGCTCTATCACCAGCGACGAAGCCATCAAGGAATCGGCTGGGTTTGAAGCGTTTGGGTCCGCCGAACAAAGCAACATGGACTTTGGGGAGTTCAATGCCGCACCGTTTGCACAAGCACCGAACGACAATGATGATTTGGAGAAAGCCCAGACTGAGGACCACTCCGAAGGAACCAAAGAGTCGACGCCATCCGATGTGGATGACACTGGAGGTGCTAACAGAAAGCAAGAGGCGACTACAAGCACTCAAGTCAATTCCGGGGAAGGATGTGGCGAATCGGGTGGTTATGAAGGGCATGTTTCGGGTGAGAGTGCTGTAGTGGATCGATTTCCGAACAATGACCACTATACTGATTATTCGTCATCAAATGACCAACCTTCAATGCTTTCATCGGTGGTCGATGCAAATGTAAATGCCGTTCATGAGTGTGCAGGAGATGCACAACCTCAGGATGATACGAAATCAGCATCAAAAAGCCTCGAAGAAACCCTCTCTGGCCATACTGGTACTGTTTCGACGAAACATCCGGTTAACTCGTCTGTGTCTGGCGGAGTCGATGACTTATGTGGCTTTGAAGCATATCCGTCAGCATTTAACGCTCCATTGGATGAGGGCAGTTCGAGCTCTGAAACACTGCAACCATCAACCGAGCTGTCGCAAGCATCGAGTTTGCCGAATACTGGGTTGATGGGTCCCAGTGAACCACAGAATCCATCGTCAACATCTGTCATGTCAAATGAGACAGCAGTGGACATATCCCTGCAGACATCTGACACAAGCACGGTGGCAAGTACAGCAGACAGAGTTGGAAACTGGAAGACTGAGCCAAATGACTCGAAGGCTTTTGACGACTCTAGCAGAGGGACAAGCAGTCAAGTTGAACGCAAATCTACCCTGGAAGAGTTTGGTGAACAGTATTCAGGAACGACTGGCTCTGCACCGGATGAACTCAGTTCCATCACTCCAACAGTTTCGGGGCCTCAAGAAACAGAGGCGATTCCATTGTCAACCCCTCCGAATGACATGACAAACGATTACACGACTAGCGTGTACAACCTTGCTGCCATGTTGCAGCAGTCTGCGGTGCTTGATGATTACGGCAATCAGCCTCAACCGGTTGATTCAACTCCCGAATCTACGAAGCTATTCGACAATGAGCATGATGCTGATTATACGTCACCGACTGAACAACCTGTTTGCGATTCCAAACCACATACGATGGACGATTTTGGAAGTGGTGTATTTGCTCCAGATCCGCTAAACTCTTCATCGGTAGACTTCGACGAGGGTCTTCTTGGTCACATCGGAACTGGTTCAACAATTGCTCCTCCACCTCAAGTCAACGGTGCTCCTGTTGCATTGGATGGCTTCGGAGATTTTGAAGTGCATTCTTCATCTGTCGACGCTGCGATGGATCGCCTAACTTCGAACGCTCATGGATCACAACCACTTGTATCAAATGATATTGAGGATTCTGAGCTCACTCAAGCATCGAGTGCGGCGCGTGAGTTGAGGATTTCGCCAAAGATGGAGAGCGTGAATGTACTGGGTAATGCTGAAGATCTCTCCAATGAGAGCAATGCGGTCACCGCGAATGACACTGCCGACCCTGGTATGGTTTTGGCGAGTACGTTGCAAAATGTTTCCCTGGAGAGCGGTACTCCAAGTGAACCATCGAATGCGTCGTCATCATCATCGTTTTTGAAAGAAATAGGCTTGGAAACGTCGAGTACATCTTTGAACACATGCGAATCTATCTCCAACCATGGACCCAAGGCTGTTGGTCAGAATAATGAGTGTGACTCCTTTAGTGACTTCGAGATGGTATCACTTCCCGTCTCCAGCGATGGGCAAGCCGGTGTCACAAGTGATGCGATGGCAGATGATGAGTTTGATCGTATGCTGGAAGGTACATCAACCTCCATGGGTAACCCGAATGGAGTTGCGGCACACGATCATAGTAGGGACTTTGACGAACTCCAACTTGACGTGAATACCACCCCAAGCAATGATTTGCCACCGGCGTCTTCGCCGTTAGATTTTGCGACTGAAATGGCTTCTGCGACGAGTGTGGAAAAAGAGTTTGATGAGTTGATTGGTGGTAGCGGTGGCGGTAACTCGACTACTAGCACTCTTGCTGGTTCGGAAGCCAACAATGAGTTTCCCGATGACCCGTTCGGCACAACAGAAGGCAGCAATGCAAGTGGGACGAGCACAGCAGCCCCTTCGACTTCAGGGTCTGGATCCACAGCCGAGTCCCTGGATTCCTTTGAAGCCTTTTTGAATACTTAGCCATGACATCATAATGGCTCGTTGGAGTCAGTATGTCTAACAGCACAACGTCGTACTGTCTTTGAGTGTTTGCATCGCTTCAGACCTCAGAACGAGAGAAATGTCTCTGATCCAGGCATCCGTGATCACGTCGGCGGCACACAACACAGTCGGTGGCCCCACACCCTGGAGGTTTCATTTGGTATGGCATTCCACCCACATAGTGAACAAGGCTTCTTATTCAATTGTGGCAAGAGGATTTGGATTCAGAGGTTTTTTGCGCTGGCATGTGCAGGGTTCAACAAATGGCTCAGGCGCACACCCAAAATGCCAGTGTGGCGCCAGCAGTTGTCAATCGAGGACAGTTGGACACGATCCCATGCCCGCGATACCCATTCCATCGCTACGTTAAAGTCTACTTTGAATAGAGAATTCACATTCACATCCTCTCCACTCTCTTCACACTGATCTAACACAATACGTGTTTGTCTTGGTGTTAACGAAACTGTCGCTTGAATGCGCCGGTGACAAGCAATTCTACCGTCAAGTGTTTCTTTCGCACGCTCTCAACGGTTGTGTGTGGGCTGTCAAAGGCCCCTTCCTCGGTGCCAACGATGCAGCTGATGGCCGCAGTGGAGACGAATAAGTGGAACCCGAAGTGGATGATTGCCCATTCCACAATGGCGGTCTGTTGGATGCCCTTGTGAGCTTGACTGTATTCCCAGATCTCCTTCTTTTGAGCCAGTGTTGGTCTCACGCGCTTCGCATCGAGCGATTGGACCGGCGTGATGCGCTGAGGTCGGCGGCGCCCTGTGTGAATTCGTGTTGATGGGGGGGGGGGATGGTCAGATGCAATTCCCAGGTTTATGAATCTATAGGGGTCCACTATTGGGGTGGAATTCTGTCTACCTCGTTGTTGCTCCGGTAAGCATCTGTGATATAGCACAAGCAAATCCAGTCAAACAGAACAGCACAACCTGCAAATACTAGTACAAGGCGCCCTCTCCACTGGATGGCAATGCCGTTTGTGGTGGTTCACGTGCAGTAGTCACACGTTCGCCAATATGAAAAACAGCAACCCATCGCTTTCAAATAGGTCATGGCACTTCCACCAGGATTGTTCGCTTGACTCCAGTGATGTGCATCAACTTGTGCACCTTAGTATAAGCCACAGCCAATCACTCGCAATGTCGTACACATGAAGTTGCCAGTCGTGAAGCTCGCTGCCACATGCGATGGGACAAACCGATCCACTACAACTGGTGTGGCGGGTGCCACCTGCGAATCACGTTCACCGCTCTGGTCCACCATCCACGTTCAGCTCCACCAACTACTGTATGGCACCTGGTAGTTGACTTACTGTGCCAGTCTTAAAGAAGATCTCTTCCACCCTACATCTTCCCTACTTGCGTTTGGTGCCTGCTTGTTGATTTTGCTTTTTGGTGATTTCGTCAACCTGCCCCTGCGGTTGTTGCGTGATGGCTCGCGGCTTTTGTTAGTTCTGGTTTTGGGGTGGAACAGACCGGGACGTATATTACGTATCGTCCAAAAGCGGGACGGTTGATACACTGGTGGTTCACAGAATCCCCCCCCCCCCACCCACCTAAACTGATTCTCCAAAGGCTACGTGACGCCCAGTCGCAAGCGTTTCCCCCCCTCCAACGTCCATCTCCGCAATTCCATCGGGAGTTGGGCTCAGCAATTGAATTGATTAATCCCCCTCCACTCCTGCAAACCCTACCCCTCGTCTCTGCTTTTCGAAAATGGATCCGCTCAAGATAAGACATGGTTTCATCTTGGTGGCGCGGGGTGCCTGGACCATTCTGATTGGACAGAAGCACACTGACAGCATGCTGCTGCTGGATCTGCTCACGAAAAGCATCCGGTCCATGGCCATGTTGCGTTCCACGAGGTTCCATCGCACGGCCACCACCACCCAACGCCAACTCTTCCATCCATCAACGGCGATTCACCGCCATGGCATTCGGCAATTGGTGTGCAGCGTCTCATTGCTTTCACCCACTTTTTCTCCGACTTGGTTGAGACGAACATCCGGAGATTGACGTCTGGCTCAGCGTGCAAATGAAGTCGTCCTTGTTGTTGAGCGCCGCGGTGGTGGCGCTGGCCGCGGCTCCTCCGGCGACCGAAGCCGTCAAGAACCTCAAGATTGACTGGCCGGCCTTCGAGACGCCCTTGAAGATCCCGAAAGTCATTGACATGCGCGAGGGCGGCCATCTGGACATGCAGATTGGCCAAAGCACCCACAACTGGACCGCCGACGGCAAATTGGTGGCCGATATTTACGGCTATGGCCTCAAGAATGAAACTCCGACCTTTCCGGGGCCCACCATTCTGGTGAGCTCTGGCAAGCAGATTGATATCACGTGGTACAACATGCTCGGCGATCGACACATCTTGGATGACTCGGTCGAACTTACGCTGACATATGGAGCCTCCGATTGCTATCCTTATTGCGGCGTTCCAGTTGTGGTCCACGTTCATGGACTCGAATCTCCAGCGAAGTATGACGGTCTTCCGCGCCAATCGCTTTACCAAAACCAGTCACGGCATGCGGTGTACTTGAACACCCAGGCTGCATCCACCAAGATGTACCACGATCACGCCATGGGACTGACTCGGCTCAACACGTGGGCTGGTCTCATGGGCGCCTATATCATTCAAGATGCGAAGGTTGAGGCGGCGTTCAACGTGGACATCAAGCCCGAATGGGATATACCGCTGGTATTGACCGACCGTTTGATCAGCAATGAAGGCAAGCTAATGTACTCGGATGATTCGTGTGTTGAAAACCCGACGAGCAAGTGGATTCCCGAGGCCTATGGCGTCACCAATCTCGTCAATGGCGTCGTCATGCCCTACTTGGAGGTTCCT
Source organism: Paralagenidium karlingii (assembly GCA_027475765.1). Classification (NCBI taxonomy): domain Eukaryota; phylum Oomycota; class Peronosporomycetes; genus Paralagenidium; species Paralagenidium karlingii. The sequence continues at coordinate 9,813 of JAMFLO010000579.1, forward strand.
CCAGCGCAAGTTCGCTTGCGCTTTATCAACGCCGCCAATGCACGTCACTACAACTTGACCATTCCGTTCGCGGATCGCTGTACAATCATTGCCAAGGACTCAGGATTTGTGCAGATTCCCAAGAAACTGCAATCTCCGCTCTTGATGTTCCCGTTTGAACGCGTTGAAGTGATATGTGATTTCACAAACGAAAAAGATGAAACTGAGTTTGAAGTCACGGATGTTCCGAACGTCGAAACCGAGCATTATGACACGCGTGTGGTTAAAGTTCGTGTGATGGACAAGCTCAAACCAACTGCTCAAGAATACCGCAAACTCCCAGAAACGATGTCGAAGTTCAAAGATTTGCGACAACTGTGGAAGGACTTGAAGGGCAAGCAACGTGCTTTGATGCTCGGTGAGATGGAGTACTTCGTTGGGTGTCCATCCAAATCTTTGCTGTTGTACCGCAATCAAGAAGTCAACGTGACCAACATGGGAACTGTTTCGTGCACTCGCGGTAAAGTTGAACGCTGGGCGTTCCGTAACCCCACAGACGACCCCCATCCTTTCCATTGGCATTTGGTGAATGCCCAGTGTGGCCCTTCCGATGATGAGATCGACACGAATGCATTGAAAGATGTCGTGGTGATCCCCAATGCAGGCGACCGTCCCCCAGAAACAGTGACGCAGGTGTGCTACGTTGCATGCACTCCAGACCAGTTCTTGCTGCAAGACAGTACGCGTGGACCCGCGGACTATGGCTTTGATACATCTGAGCCTTACGTTGCACACTGTCACATCCTGGAGCATGAAGAAAACGCCATGATGAGTTGGTTCAAGATTCTGGATGCTGATGATGACGTGCCGGATGACGATGGGACTGTTCAAGGAACGAGCAATAAGGTAACTGGTGCCATTATCGCTACAGCGATGGGCATGAGTGTGTTGGGTGGTTTGGCTACATGTGCTTCGATCTTCGTCATCTCGGTGGAGCGCTTGAAGTTCCTTGCTAGTCCATACTCACTGGCCTTTGCCTTTGCGTTGTCTGCTGGTGTGATGATTTTCATCGCATTTGCCGACTTGTACACAGAAGCTATCAACTTTTACCGCGCGGCATTCACAAAGGGTGGTGGCGTTGATCCGGAAGCATATGAAAAGGGTGGTGCAGCTCAAGCTAATGCGGGTGTGTGCGACAAGACTTGTGGTGGCCACGCATGGCTTGCGACGACTGGTGTTTTCTTTTTGGGAGTTGCAATCATCATGCTGGTGGAGTTCATTGTCCATCGCTGCTTTGAACGCACTGGTCACCGTCACTCGCATGGTGAAATGCCACCAATCGCGCTACCCAATTCTCCTTCCCGCAGCGAGATTGCTGAAAAGAATATCGCAACTCCAGCGGTTGGCTCCCCTCACTCAAGCGCCGTGGCACTTTCAACAGCTGGTGGTGACTCTTCTGAATTGGAATCGCAAGGTAACCACAAGACTGAGTTCAAGCGTGCTGGTATCATGACTGGTGTTGCCGTTGCCATTCACAACTTTCCGGAAGGTCTGGCGTTGTTCGTCTCGTCCCTGGCGGGTCTGCGTACGGGCATCGTGCTCTCAATCGGCATTATCATGCACAACTTGCCTGAAGGTGTGGCTGTTGCTGCACCGGTGTACTATGCTACTGGTAGTAAATGGGAAGCTTTCAAGTGGACAGCTGTGTCGGGTGTCGCACAACCACTTGGTGCTGCGATCGGTTGGGCTGCCGTCTCTGGTGGCATGTCTTTCGGCCTTCAAGCGTCGTTATATGCGGTTGTTGCAGGCATGTTGATGGCCATCACAGCCCAAGAGCTCATTCCAGGAGCGTTCCGATTTGATCCAAGTGGCAAAGTGTTTGTGGCTGCTCTGTTCATTGGTGTCGCCATCATCGCAAGCAGTCTAATCTTCATTCATTATGCTGGTTCAGGTTAGAACACGCAGATATCCCAATCATAAAGAGAATATGATCATAAAGAGAATATGCTTCATTCCAGGTGATTGCACTTTGTGCCCCGTTCTTTTGATTTGTGTTTTTTTTGCCGCTTCCGTCATGAGGACGAGGAAGCAGGAGAGGAAAACTTCTTCGAATGTCTTCACTTGGAGGAGAAACATGGTTGAGCATCACGTATACGTTTTCGGTTCGGTGTGCGTGACGTTCGAAGAATCTCATCTTCACGTCTTCCACTGTGTGTGTGTTTTTTTTCGGGGGGGGGGGGGGGGGTCTTCGTTGTGTACGGTGTACAGTGTCTTCAAAATGAACACGTTCGACCTGGTGAACACGACCGCTAATTCTTCATCGACTCTTGGTTTGTTTGGCGATTTCATTTGGCTTGAAGCATTGCTTTTGACAATGTGATTGGCTCATCGCGGCATCACTAAAGCAAGCAAAGAATGCTGTTGACAGGGAACAAGGCCAACAAGCGAAGCAAATGACAATGGAGAGGCATGAGATCCCTGAGAGTCGATCGACTCCTCTCAGCTTGCCAGAATCCTCCGGTCCATGTGACTCTTGGAAATGCAATGCATCCATGGCGTTTGAAGTGTCTGCTGCTGCCACACCAATCCAACACAAAAACTGTTGCGGTCTGCCCGGCTAAATCCGTTTTGGGGGGACCTTCATTCTGACCCGCATATTGATTGCTTGGAACGGATTGCCTTTGGGGTGGCCAAAGGCAAAGCAGTTGGGGGTGTGCGTGAGAGAACACGCCGAGCACGCGACCATAGAGACAGACAGCAAGAAAGAGAGCGAGAAAAGTCCAATGCGATGGTACTGTCTGGACCCAGCGCTTCCGCCCAAGGCCAAAGTTCGCATCCGCGCCGCGCCCAACAACAATGCGGTGGATCTCGCGATGATTTCCATGGGAAAAGCCATCGCGGCCTGTGATCTCGAGTTTGAGTTGGCCGTGCAGCAACCGACCACCACAGAAAGTTCAACAGCAGCAAGTTCCTCTTCGTGTGCTTTTTCCGCAACAGACAAGAATCCTTCAGACCCACTGGCGTCGTTGACCCAGCCGTGGCTTCAAGTGGTGTTTCGTCAGCCCGATAGCCGACAATTGGTGCAGGGATACGTCATGTCCCGCATTCGTGATTCGTACGATTTATTCATTCCGTGGGAAAAAGCAGGCAAGTCAAGCGCTCCCCATTCATTCATCCATCCGTCTCTCCATCTCTCCATCTATCTGGTCAACCATGTGGTTGTGCTCCTGCAACGATGAGCGTGTGACACCGTGTTTGTGTGCTTGTGATTTCCTCCCCACAGGCTTTGCGAGTTGTTGTCAAGTGATCAACCCTCTGGCCAAGCTCTATGATGGCCCACACGTAACCTCGAAAGTGGTCGGCAACGTCAGTGATGGTGAAGGCACCATGTATCCGTATGCAGTGTTTGCTGTCGCAAAAAGGCGCGCGCGCATTTTCCATAATGTCCATGAACGGGTGTGGATTGATCTGAAGGATGTGCAGACTGTTTGCTGTCTACTGCGTCATCCCAATTGCTCGGGTGAGTCTGTTAAGTATGTGCATAGAGCCGCATGACCTCAACATGCAACAAATCACTCAATCTGGATACTCTGGCCCGTGTTGCTGCAGTATCCCACTCCTTTTTCATGATGAGCAACGAGCTTCCCGCTGCTGCCCAGATTGCGGTTCGAGTGTTTCCATCCACGGACGCCGATACCATTGCGTTAGTTCGCCATGGTCAAGTGCTAGAAGCATCGGTGCGGAGTGGAAACTGGTTACAATTAGCCAACTTTGATCCACCCGACACTCCAGTGACTTCTGCATCGAATCAAGAAGCATGGATAATGTGGCAAACAGATGCGGGTATATTGTTGTTGGAAGAAACTTCGCAGTATTATTCCCCGCAGTGCACGAGTCTGGCCCCAAGCAAGTCGCTATGCACACCTCAACCTTGTCATGACAAGAGCGATACTAAGTCGGAACTGCCGACGACGGACCCTTCTGAGATACAGATGCAGCAGTTGGAGGACGAGCAGCCGGGTGATCAAGATGACGAGGAAATGAACGAAGAGAATGTCATCGATGTCGAAGAACCCGCTGGTGCGATGCAGAGTGGCGGGAACGCTCAACGAAGTTTCGGTAGCGAGAGTCCCGTTGGCACAGGTCAGAGCTTCGAGCGCGATGCCATCCGTGAACGGTGTGTGGAGATGGGTGGTGCACCGGATCGACAGGAGGAGATCGAGCAGTTCAACGACGATGATGCAGCAAACGAGTCCCTGGAGCAAAAGGATGTCAGGGATGATGATGCCGCGCTGGATCGTGCGAGCGACGTAGTCGAGGACGAACTCAGTGGTGACGAGGTCTTTGGCGACTCGAAGCTGCCGCCGACGGACCCTTCTGAGATACAGATGCAGCAGTTGGAGGACGAGCAGCCGGGTGATCAAGATGACGAGGAAATGAATGAAGAGAATGTCATCGATGTCGAAGAACCCGCTGGTGTGATGCAGAGTGGCGGGAACGCTCAACGATGTTTCGGTAGCGAGAGTCCCGTTGGCACAGGTCAGAGCTTCGAGCGCGATGCCATCCGTGAACGGTGTGTGGAGATGGGTGGTGCACCGGATCGACAGG
>JAMFLO010000580.1:0-17094 GCA_027475765.1 Paralagenidium karlingii
AAGAGCGCCGCCGCTCTTTGCTTTGTTGCAAACCGCTTCCTCACAAGCAACAGACAGTGTAAGTCTGTAGTGGGATCTCCACTCAGGTCCCATTACACCGTGTGCACCACCCCCGACAATTCTCTTCAAGGAGGGATTTGCTCAGGCTCGTGCGAAGATGGCTCCGGCTTTGACGGCAGCGCCCAAGTGCAGCTCGCCATCATCTACAACAATTTTACCAGCCGGGTTGACTCGTCCAAGCTCAGGACCTCTGTCATCACTCGTCAGTGAATCAGCACCATCTCGTGTTGATGATGGACCCACAACCTTGGAGACACAGTCATGTTGCATGGGGAGGTCCGAAGCATCATCTCAACCACGCAGTTCCTTGATGACATCAATCGACACACCAGCATCCCGTGCCTCCGATGCTAGAACCAACAACAAAGGTCGATGCTTCGCCAGCTCGTCCATTGACAGCGGCGATTGCATCGACTCCAGCAGCTTTCGACGCGGAGCTTCAACGATCCATGGACTCAATCACACAAGCTCTACACGGCCATCCATGGGAGTTTGGGGACGTACGTCGATGTTTGCAACTATTCAAGTGCGAGGACCTGTCGGCCGATGAACGTGTTGTTCCAGTGTTGGCTCTTGGGCGCGCAGACAAATTGGTTGCCGAAAAATGTTTCCAGGAATGGCGAGCCATGAAAAATCACGGACCAGTCGAACACATGACCCCAGCAAACCATCGCAACTTGAGATTCAGCTACGCGCGAAACTTGATGGATGGAACATGTGTATACCCAACGTGGGATTACAAGACCAAGCGAGACGTAGTTGCCGAATACAAACGACTGTATCTGGCTTCCCAAAAACGCCCCGTCAAACCACATCGTGGTCGTGGTCAAAAGTATCGATTTTCCCCGAGTCATAGCCCACATCCCGTGCCTCCAATCGACACTCACTCGGCAGCTCGTCCAATTGACAGCGCCGTACAGTGCATTGCGCCTCTTGCAAATGCCGAAAACCCGGCGGTTGTGTTACACAGCGCCATGAGTTGTCTTTGTGGCAAGTGTTTGCGTACTGCAATGGTTTGTATGAACACCCAGATGGGTGAAATGGATCAATGGTTTCCTAATCACCATGCCGAGTTGTATTACCAGGGTTCAAATGGTCGTCGTGAATCCAGACTAGCTCACTGCAACAACAAAGTGAACGAACATGTGGATGCTCAACGACGCCGATTGGAAGGTGTAGAGAGACAATGCCTGAAAATGGAGAATCAAATGGATGAATTGAAGAGCCATATGGACAACAATTCTCAGGCCATCGTGTCCATGAACAACAGCATCACGGATTTAACCACCAAACTTGAAGGGATGCAACTTGAAAACAAAACCATACAGCCTCCAGAAGAGTTTGAGTCTCGTTTGGGTGAAGTAGAAGAAACATTGATAAAGCTCAGTGAGCAAGTGACTTCTCTGGCAGCTCGTCCTTTTGACAGCGCCGCTGAAGTCACTGCACAAGTACAACAGGAACTCGGGGAAGTCCGAGGTGAAGTTGATTCGCTCACTGTCAACTCTCAGCGAATTGTAACTGCCGAAAAGACTTGGTTTCAGTATGGAGAACCATGACACTGTAGGTACCATCCTGAACTGGAAGCACTGGTAAATACTGGTACTTCAAGTCTGTCCACTCGCATTTGATCACATTTGGTACTCTGTACCCCAAAGTCGATGATCGTTCACATGGCCTCAGGATTACTTGGTATCTTGTACCCCAAAGTCGATGATCGTTCACATGGCCTCAGGATTACTTGGTATCTTGTACCCCAAAGTCGATGATCGTTCACATGGCCTCAGGAACACTTGGTACCTTGTACCCCAAATCGATGATCGTACACATGGCCTCAGGAACACTTGCCCATTTAATTCCGGAGTGTTGATGACCATTTCAGACCACATTCAAATAGTCGGAGTTTGCCATCGCGCCATGATCGTTCTGCTTGACCTTTTCTTCATTCAACTCAATGTAAGTCCACTCAGAAGCAATTTCATTTCTTGTTGTTACTTGATTGAGCTTGCGTTGATTCTTTATTGATGCAGGTCTGACACTGGCAACTTCCGAAAAACACATAGTCACGGCCGTAATCAATGGTGATCTCTTCGTCCACAGCATTGGTTGAAGTTAATCCCCACGCGTTTGATTCCTTTCACTGTCCACAATTTTGCTTGAGCATTTGGAATACAAGAGTGATTCACCATTCTCACATGAGTTCCCATTTTGGCACTTATGCTCAAACAAGGCCGATGACGATGGTCTTGGTGGGTTACAGTGGTCCCAGCTTCTGATTCGTCCAAATTTGGGCTTCAGTGCTGATAACGTTTTGCGATTGATTGAAATTCGCAAAGGTCGATGGCTGATTGGTTGAAATTAACTTGGGACGAGGCGATAGGATACTTGAGACGGGACGATAGGAAGAGACTTGATAGGAACGACGCAAAAGGCAGAATGACATTGACTGAGAGGTTGGCGAAGGCCTGAGTGCCATCGCCTTTACACAATCTAGTTGCTAAAGGTTTTATGCTCTTATCTTCCCCATGAATCCAGGTGCACACCCGCCAATTTGTGGGACCTTAGCTTGGTGGCCACATTCATGGCCAACTGCACCTGGATTCATGGGTGCAACAGCAACCAGATGCATCCAACTGCAACACTTTGACCCGGTCAAGAAATGGAGTTGAACGATGTGATCCTGGTCTTTTGACGTTTGAGAAGATGGGCACACGGCCATGGCAAGGCATTGAGTAGGTACACAGCAACTGAACTACGACTTGTGCGTCGTCTCGTTGACGTATTATGGGGTGCTCTGTTTTGGTCAAGAGTGCCATCCAAAGTCTGCCGTATCGTAATTGCTATAATGCTGGCTGTCGATTGATTAGCCTCGTTGGCCAACCGCGTTGATCCTTTAGGTTCGATTACGAAGTCGGCTTTTTGCGATCTCTCCCAAGCACCGGATCGATGGATCGATCGATTGGTCTCTTGTGTAGCCAGCTAAGTATAGGCACCGGAGCTACAACGGTTTCTCGACATTGTGCCTCGCGACCTCGCGACCTCGCGACCTCGCTCTGTCGCTCAAGTCCTGACCCACTTGTCTGGTGTTTGGATCAGATGCGTTCAGGACGCCCATTGCCAACAACAGCACCAAACCAACGAAACGGTTCTTTCGCTTCTCGTTGTTGTTTGCCGGTTTTTTGGGCTGTCACAAATAGTCAACATCGTGTTCAGACGTTTGACCGACTAACAGGTGGCATCGGCACGTTTTTGGCGAGGACGCTTCCACACACACAGTCGTGTGATAAACTTGAGAGAAAGCCATGCACAAGACCACCCCCGACAGTTCCACGAAATGGAGAGACACGGGGAGACCGCTTCAACATTTCTTTCGTGGGGAATTCACCGGTAAATACTCCATCGAAAGGCTTCGTGCGCTTCGAGAATACCAGGAGACCACGAGTTGGTGGCGCATTCTCCTGGTGTTGCTGTTCACCCCCGTGCCGGCTGTTCTGTTGGTGCTCTTTACCAGTTTTTTGCCGCTGCAAGACCCACACCAAGGGCTCCGAGCCAACTGGCACTTCTTGCTCCGCGCTTGGATTTGTTTTCTTCTCGACGACTTTGTCGGTCAACGACAACTTGCGTTTGTGACTCAGACCAGGTTACTCATCTCCCAGGGGCTTGGCCAAGCGCTGATACGCTCGTCCATCATGACCATCACGCTTGTTGTGCTCTCACTGGCGTCTGGACAATTCCCGATGCCCTTCGGCTACCTTTTGGTGTATGTAATCAGCATACTGCTGCATGTGATTGTCACAAAGAGTTTACCCAGACGCGATGCATCGTCATCCATGCCGCAACCGAGAGCAAAAACGGCCGTGGTGTACGTGCAAAGCCACGAAGACAAGAAGTCGGACCACAGCAATTCAAGTTCACGCGAAGACCCACCACACTGTCTCCCACACGAACACTCCTCTGCGAATGATGGCCCCATCGACACACGGATCGCAAATCTCCCTTCTAGTCTTAGCTCCAAGGTCATCCGGACCGATCCCATGCCAGCCCCGATCAACCCGAAGGACCAATGGATCACCGAAAAGGAGGAAGTCATGACGGAATCGGAACGCCAACAATCCTTTCGCAAGGTGCTCTGGTTCCAACGATCCTTCATGTTCATCTACACCGCCTTCACCATCGGATACCACAAGCTCGACTGCCACCCTCACCTCTGGCAGGTCGCGTACGTGTGTTTGTTGCCAGTCGTCAAAAAGTTCCTGACGCTGGTCGATCGTCACCACCTGCAACGACTCGAAGACATCGCACCAGAGACGATCGCGTTCAGTGTGAAGTTTTTCAGCTCTTCGTATCTGGCGATGTGCCTTGGCTCTTCACGCACGTGGTTGGTGTCGGTCATTTTGATGATAGAAGACTCGATCCATTTGGTTACTGCAGTGTGGTTGGCGAAACGCCAGTGCAATGAGTATTTTACGTGCGTCAAGCGATTGAGCTACGAAGAAAAGGCTGCCATGATCTCGTGGTGTCTTAATATCGCCGACAGGAACACCAATCTCATTCGAAGCGCCATCCATGCGATCCGGTTGAGTGCGTCCAATAACCTCATGTTTCGCAAGGCTCGTCTGCCTTCCATGACGTCCTTTCACTCGGTGAACTCGTCAATGACGGAATCCACAGGAGAACCACCGAACTCATTTCTCTCCAAACAACATCAAACAACGGTCTCCTTGTCACCTCAAGGGCCATCGAGAAGAAGCGAGTCCGCGTCCACACCATCACGCCGACGGTCTCGGGAATACAACGAAGAACTCTCTCAGCAGATCCACCTGGTCAAGGATACGTTGTGTCTCATGTATATCCTCGAGTACATCACCTTGGCGGAGTACATCGAAGCCTTTACTCCGTTTTTCTATGGTACGCTCTGTTGCTGATGCCACGATTGTCAATGTGCGCTGATCTCGCTTCAATGGCTTTGATATCCTAGTCTTGCATGTTCATTTGGCATTCAATGGACCCAACCGCTTGTTCTTCTACGGAATCCGCGACTTGAAATCTTCCCAGGAGATGTTGGAAGTCACCCAAGTGGTCATTTGGTACGGTTTGCTGGAACCGGCGTCGCTGCTGGTGATCTGTGGATACGTTCGCGTTCGTCTGGGGGTCAACATGCTGAGCGTGTTGGCGTTTGTGTTGGAGACCCATTGGATCAGCATTCAGAGCAAGATGGTGATGTTTGTGTGTCAGATCCTCAATCTCATGCTGATCCACAACGGTGAGTTCATTCGAACGAATCATGCGAGTCGCATGGTGCGATCGATGACCGAGACTGATGTTGGACTTGTTGAAGGCGTCAACTTCAAGTTGAAATCGTGAAAGCTATCCTCTGACCACCGTACTGCGCGTGGTTTATGCACCACGCCAGCTCTTGGTGGTCAGTGTAGTTGACTTTGGCTTAGTCCACCAATTGAGTGGCGCACTGGGCGACACTATAGCATCCGGATGGTCAAGACGATTCGAGGATTGCGCCGAAGGATGTGCCATCTGCACTTGATCTGCCGATGGGTGTAACTGCCCGTGGGCTTCCTGCACCACCACTTCCTGAAGCTCATGACCTCCATCCAACGATCAAACCGATCCATTTGTCACCACATGGATATGACTTTCATGCCCGTAGGATTCAAAATGGCGTTTTCGGACGCTTTGGAAAGCCATGGGGTTGATGATATTCCACCAAAACCACCTATTAGTCGGAATGAGTCTTGGAACGGCATCCACGACACCACACATTTGGGAGTCCCCAAATCGCTGTGACCACTGAGCTCACTGGCACCTGCCACTCTTTGACTTGTGCTTCTTCTCTTTTTCTTCCTGAGATCAGGTCTCGCTCCGGCTTTTGGCTGTCTGGCCATTCGTGGCGCTGTGGGTTTCACAAGACAGCCATGTGCTCGCCACCACTTCAAGATTGACCATTTCTGGACTTTTGGAGCACCCAGGAATAGCAAACATGCGTTTCTTGTTGATCAGACATGTGCGATCAAGCAGTAGGTGGGGGGCGAGACGGGTGGGAACTGATCAGTAGCCGATACGGTACCGTCCACATTCTCTCATGGGTGGCGTCGCCTTGCGCTTGGAGTTCTCTGTTTGCCATCCCTTGATGCGCTCCCAGGGCACTTCATTCCTCCAGGACGCCGCCACGCCGAGTGCACCAGCTCTCACAGCCAATTCCATCACCCACAACAGCCGCAATCATGGACCCGGCGGCGCCGAACGCACCAGCCACTTCCTCTTTCAAACAGCGACTCCAGTTCTTTTTTCGCAGTGAATGCCAGGGCAAATACTCGATTGAACGGCTGCGAGCTCTTCGAGACTACCAGGAAACCACAAGTTGCTGGCGAATCCTGCTCGTGTTACTGCTGACGCCAGTGCCATCTGCTTTCTTGGTGATCATCAGTAGTTTCGTCCCGCTTGAAGATCCTCGCAAAGGAATCCACGCCAACTGGGATTTTTTTCTTCGCGCTTGGGTCTCGTTTCTTCTAGACGACTGTGCTAGCCAACGGCAGATGGCGTTTGCGACCAAGACGGAGCTCAAGGGCACCATGGGGTTCACCAATGCTCTTCTTCGATCCTCAATGATGTCACTTTTGCTCGTGGTGCTTTCACGGGCATCTCGAGAGTTCCCAGTGCCGTTTGGATATCTACTCGTATATTCGATTGGAATGGTTGTCCATGTGATTGCCATCCGAACGTGGCCCAAATGCCACCAAACCAGTGTCGGAGACTTGGCCAAGACCAAGAGCGCCATGGTGTACGTCCAGAACCATGAAGACGATGACAGCGGTGATTCCGATCCCGACTCGAGAGTGCGCTCCTCCACGATCACCACCAGTGGCGATCTCGCTTCAAGGATTCCCAGCACCATCCCGGCTGGCACACTCATCGTCACCAAGAAAATACCACCAGAGATTGCCACAAGCGAACGCATTGAGTCTGAAACTGAACGCCAACAATCCTTTCGCAAGGTGCTCTGGTTCCAACGATCCTTCATGTTCATCTACACCGCCTTCACCATCGGATACCACAAGCTCGACTGCCACCCTCACCTCTGGCAAGTCGCGTACGTGTGTTTGTTGCCAGTCGTCAAAAAGTTCCTGACGCTGGTCGATCGTCACCACCTGCAACAACTCGAAGACATCGCACCAGAGACGATCGCGTTCAGTGTGAAGTTTTTCAGCTCTTCGTATCTGGCGATGTGCCTTGGCACTTCACGCACGTGGCTGGTGTCGGCCATTTTGATGATAGAAGACTCGGTTCATCTGGTGATTATGGTGATGCTGACGAAGTGCCAATGCAACTCGTTTTTTCGCTGCGTAGAAGGCTTGGACGACGATGAGAAGAACGCTCTGGTGTCGCGGTGTCTTGGCATTGCCGACAAAAACGTCAATCTAATTCGGAGCTCGATTCATGAAATCCGCTTGAGCTCCTCCAACAATTTGATGTTTCGAAAGCCGCGCCTAGGCTCTTTGCTATCTTTCCACTCGATGAGCTCGACAGGAGAGCACCGACCGTCGACCGAGGAGCCATCCAGTCCAAGATCACCGAAACATCATCATGCGACGCTTGTCTCCTTATCACTTCAAGCAACGAGCTCCACGACGCCTAGCGAGACCCCACCAACTCCAGTTCACCGACGGTCACGTGAATGCAACGAAGAGCTCTCCCAACAGATTCGACTGGTCAAGGATTCACTGTGTCTCATGTACATTCTCGAGTATATCGCTTTGGCAGAATACATCGAAGCCTTCACGCCATTCTTCTATGGTAAGTTTGTGATCGAGACTGCCATCCATCCATCCCCTTAATACCTGCTTTTCCATCTTCGACCAACGATTGGTGGCCTTTTGTAGCTTTGTACGTGATGGTTACGTTCAACGGTCCAAACCGTCAATTCTTCTTCGAGATCCGGGATTTGTCGTCTCCTCATGAGATGCTTCAGGTCACCCAGACGGTCATTTGGTACGGTTTACTGGAATTGGCGTCGCTGCTGGTGATCTGTGGATACGTTCGCGTTCGTCTGGGGGTCAACATGCTGAGCGTGTTGACGTTTGTGTTGGAGACCCATTGGATCAGCATTCAGAGCAAGATGGTGATGTTTGTGTGTCAGATCCTCAATCTCATGCTGATCCACAACGGTGAGTTGCATGGTTTTGCCGATGAGTTGTTTTCCTTGGGTCGATTCATGTATGTGGATGGCACGTTCGTCAGGAGTCAGCTTTCCTCTTCTATGAGCCTGCCACGAGTCGCGAAACATGCTCCTGAAGATGCAAGATGCTCACTGGATGCCCATATTGTTGTATCGTTGCTGCTCGAGCTTATTCAACGAGTTGCGGAAAGATGTTCCTTCGCTTTTGTACATGTAGATGGAGTTTCCTGCCGGCCATAGACTGCAAGATCAATGAAGAAACTCTCAACTTGTCGTTCGGGATCAACTAGGACTGTCCTCCACGCTCCTCCGGTCGTCAACAAGGAATCAAATGCTCAACGAAATGCCGGCAAAGCACGAGAGGACGCCGACTGGACGATCGGATCAGAACGCCGAGAAGTCGGAAATCACCATTCTGCGTTACCATACCATCCACATCGCTTCAATAGATTCTTTTTCTTCCAGACTCAACCCATTCTGCAGTTCGCTGCGCTCATTGACTCAACGTGGATCTCAAAGCGCAGCACTGGCAGCATCCTAATTTAGCGACGAAACGCATTGCCACTGACGCGCAGCGCAGCTTCTGTGGATCTTCTTCGTGGCTTTTGCCTTCCCAACTTGAACGGTTCCAATCAGAAAGAGCGGAGAAGAGAAGATCGACAGGAGGAAATGACTAAGTTTGCCAGTTCAAGAAAGCTTCTGGAATGATGTCGACTCGAGCTGACAAGGTTACTGATGCCTTCATGCTTTGACGCTCTTATGACCCATAGGGACCCATGTTACGCACATCATGTGGAAGCTTCGCCAATAGCATCGTTCCGTCAGAACTGATCCTTGGGCCCACTAGAGCGACCGGTGGGGCACTTTCCCCGTGCAATGCCCTTCTCACATTAGCAGCACACACAGCACGTCAAAACGCAGCACGGGAGAAGGAGACAACCTCAGAGACTTGCGTCAAAGACACGTCTCAAGCTCGTGTTCATTGAGGTTGCATCAAAGCATTCTTGATCGTCCATCCACCACGCAGAAGAACGGAAAAGTCGTAAATACTATCGACTCAAAGTGACTATCGTACAAACCGACCATGTGATCATCCCGGACTCTTTCTTCCTGCGAAGGTTGCTACTCGTATCGCTACAGTATTGATAGATGCTTGGGCGTCTTTCGCACACGCTTTCGAGCCACGAAAGCTATCTCCTCGTGTCGTGACACGACCCGGAGCCCCGTTGATGGCTTTTACGGAGAGGATTCGCCTGTGCTTTCCTCATGCTCCTCGTCTTGTTCGGGTGCAACGAGTCTATTCCCGGGACTTGCCACGCACTGTTGTGGTGTCTCGCAACAATCTCTGGTCCAAGACGACGAGTCCCACCAACCAGAAGACCAAGAGGTATCCGTTGAAGCTGCGGCGCACGCCAACGTTGACAGTATCGCGGGGTCCACGGTTTCCGGGCAACAGAGCGGCGGCAGACTGTACACCACCGCCGAGTCGCTTCGTCGAATCGGTCTGCGGGATGGCAAGTGCCCCTCAAGAAGCGCTGAGGAGCTGTCGCTTGGGTCCATTGCTGCCAAGAACTGGGTGAATAGCCTTTGGTCGGGAGTGCTTGGACACGTTCACTCGCTCGTTGTGACCTCGTGAGCTGCTGACCGCCAGTTTGGTTGTGACGGCGGCGAAAAGCTCGCTTGTTACGCAACAGGCGGCCGCTCGGCCTGTGCTTTGACAAACCAGATCATGTTTACAGCGCGTTGATTGGCCAAAAATGCGGAAACGATACACTTTGTTCCATGGAGGAGTAGTGACATGGAGGGATCATCCGTCACCCATGCATACAATGATCAGATCCGAGCTGTGACGTCAACCATCCGTGCTTTTTTCTGCCCCCGTGTAGATCGTTTCACGCGTATGATGGATCGCTGGCCACCGGTCGCTGGACAGTTGCGCAACCCTAGCTCCGAAGACCACCGAACCGACCAATCATCGCTCGTGAGGGAAGTTGAAGTGAGCTCTTGCGGAAAGGTGACGGTTTCTCGACTAAAAATAACATGCTCGCCAAACCAAGCGGTTTCGTAACCTCCTTGAAGTTGGCGAAGAAGGAAACGGGTGGTTGTGGGATCTCTACGAAAAGTACTGTACAGTACGGTACGGTATGCAGGCTGGGTCGCGCAATCAGGCGATCTTCCACAGTGGTCTGACTCCACCGGGATGGTGGTGTAGTGACTGCTGGGTTTGGGCTGCGGAGATGATGATGGAAGCGGCACTGCTGTTCAGCACAGTACTACAGTCCCATCGAGACTGCTCCAGTACCGAAGAGTTCGGTCCTGTACAAAGCAACGAATGGATGGCTTGACGACGTTTCAGACAAGACCTTGCGATGACCGATCGGAGTTCTCGGACGAGTCCTCTCCGCAAAAAAAAGAAGAAGAACACGAAGAAAAGATGCACCGGAGGTTGAAGCGATGGCCTGGCGACCTGTGTCCCAGATGCATCCGGTTCTGTCAGGAAAGTACTTAGTAGCGAGGGGGAATCAGTGAGTCTCGGCTTTTGGGTTGCGATGAAGTGCAAATCCATGGCTTTCTTCAACTTTTTGACCTCAAACGATTGGAGGAATCCGACTCGCAATCCATCAGTGTTCCTCCATTCACAGGATCGTTCCAGGCAGGAGCTGGAACCACATAAACGGGCACACTGACGCGTTTCAATTGGGATCGAGGAACTGGGCGGCGTGGGCAAATGTATCTTTCCATGGTCGGGTCGACAACCAAAGTCTTTTGAATGAGGACCCGCAACGCCACCCTTCGATTTGACAGAGCAAGCGCTTTTTTTTTCTTCATACTGGCAACTGAGACCAGTTTCCCTGCGAAGCGTCTCCCTCATTAAAGTGCATGTACAACACATTGTCCAACTCACTCACAGAAAACAAACTTCTTTCTGTTGCATAAGAACGAACTCCACGAAAACAACATCACTGGAACGGAACAAATAGACTCTCTTTTTCACGCCAACTTTCATGGTGGCAGGCAGCATCAAAGCTGTTTGTTGGCACAGACACTCGGTTACCACGAGCACGTTGTCTTGGAGTACTCGACGTTGAGATGGCCGCGTTTGTAACCCTCTCCATTGGTGTCAAGCGACTGGAATGCACCTTGCGATAGATCAAAGATGGCACCCCCTTTGTCCACGATCTTGACTACTTTGGTCGCCCCAGTGTCAGTGTTGCGGATCATTGCGCAGTCACCGCACTTGAGGTCGGAGCCGGCATACGCAGAGATCGAATTCTTGTCACCAAGACCGATGTTGCACGCAGTCTGTGCGGAACTGACGCCGCTGTAGTCATGGTAGCTCGCAGTTACTTTTTTGCCACCACCACTGGCTTGGCCACCGCTGGGTTGAGGACTGTTGGGCTGTCCACTGCTCGGTTGGCCTCCATTTGGCTGAACTGTTCCAGGTTGTCCACTGTTTGGTTGGATACCAGGTTGACTCACACTCGGTTGGCCACCATTAGCACCGGATTGAACACTGTTGGGTTGACGACTGCTCGCTTGACCACCTCCGGGTTGAAGCGTGGTGGGTTCTCCACCGTTTCCACTCGGTTGGGCACTGTTGGGCTGCAGAGCACTAGGCCGAATACTGTTGGGTTGACCTCCCGCCTGCCCTGCACCTGGCTGGATCATGCGATCAGAGCTTGGTTCCGCACCGCGCATAGCTGCCTCTGTGGTGCGACAGGTTGCAGCGGCAAGAAGAACACAAGCGATGGCAAGCGCGCGGACCATTTCGTGGCGTCAAGCGACTGCTCAGAAACAGAATGTGCGCGAGGCTCAGAAAATTGGATAATGGACAACAAACGTGTGAAGGCACTTGCCAAAACGCAAAGGCGTGACGTCAGAATAGAAAACAAATGTTGCAATCCATCTGTTGTGTGGAACCTCAAGAGAGGCTTTGACACAACCACTTTCATTTATTCAGACATGTAAAACGCTGTGACAGTCTTGACCTTGAAGTAAAAAAAGCGTGTAGCATTTAGAGCGGCAAGGGCGAACCCAAACAACATTCCCATTGAAGAGAACAGCTGTGAAAGTGTAAGCTTGTTATCATCATGCGTTGCTCTCTAATCTGTGTTGTAGAACACAACGTAGGTCCAGGACCAAACCAAGCGGTCGACGAAAACCGTCGGTCAGGGTTCGCGCTCTCGCTATCATTTCCTCCAACTAATGGCCGTAAGCGATTCAGTTATCAGCATCCACAATTGCCTTTCACAATTCGAGATGCAGGTGATGCACACTCACTGAGTGAAAACAGCTCATGAGCACAATCATTCACCAAGAAAGAGTCAAACAACCCGATGGTATCAGCACGCCAAGTGTTGGATACTTCAACTTCATCAAAACAGCATGGTGGAGAAGTGAATGCGGCAAACCAAAGATACCAAGACGCAGCATAGCAAAGTCATTGAAATGAAGCGCATCAAGTTGCTATTGTCCTTGTGCGCCATGGTTGTGCCTTGAACGGCAAGTCGTCCAAAACATGCAACACGAACCCAGTCAAGGACTGATAATGGAGCCAAAGGGTGAGTTCACGAGTTGTGTTGGTTCTGGCAGCCTCATCTCTTCTGTTTTTTTCTAATGAAATGGCGTTTTTTGCTGGTGCGATGGCTTGCAGCTGTCCAAGCTGTCGCCAATTCTTGTTGGTTCTTTGCTAGTCCGATCGACAGATTGGCATCGTTCACTATTTGAACACACATAAATACGACTCCGTCAATTCTACTTTACATGCAAACAACCTTGGGAAACGCAAACACAGCTAACAGCCAAAGAACTTGTTCAAGTTCGTTAAGGACCCGCGTTGCCCAAATACGGCCGTTGGCCTTCTACATGCTGGTGAAAGTGCCAACTACTCTTCAATTATCAAAAATACAGAAATCGCTGGTATCGACCCCACCGTCCAGCACCGTCAATTCATGAACTTGTTGGATTCTGCTAGCTGGAAATGGGAGCGCGCACCAACACTGTGCTCTGAATGGAAATGCTCCACGCAAAAGTTGGCGTAGCGATGGTAACCCGGTCGAAGGCATCCACTCAACTGGCAGCGTTTGCCTACCACAAACCATGTGAGAAAAGGCTGGTGGGTTATTCCAGCAAAACATCCACGCCTACCTCCTCCGTGGGCCCAACAGAGACCCCGTGAGATTGCAACGGTAGTGCAGTCCGTTTGCTTGCATTTGGTGCCTCCTCCGTGGGACCAACAGAGACCTCTGGACTTTGCGCGCTTCTTGCAGCCATCAAAGGTGCACATGTTGTACCCTCCTGCAGACACCCAACATTCGTTTGAACCGAGTTGATCTGGCGACCAGACCTTGAAGGCTCTCACCGTGTTTCCAGCACAAGCCATGGTTTTGTGCGCGGCTTCCACAGTCTTCAATGGAACATGGCGTTGCGCCCTAGACCACCCCGTCACAACCGAAATAAATCGTGAACACCATGTAACAAAGTCGACGCTGCAGTCAAGGATGGCACAAACCCCGTGTCGCGTGCAGAATCCTCGTGCGACCGCTGCTTTGTCGCATCCATCCTGTTGGCAGCAGCGCGGTGCTCTCCTTGTCGTCGGTGTTTGTCGTTTGCCGGTTGCTTTGGTCTTGTCCGTCTTCTTCTGCTTGGTACTGACCACCGATGTGGTGAAATCCACTGGTTCACTCTCACGGATGAGCTCCGCAGGTGACTGGACTTCCATTCCTTTTGAGTGGGAGCTTTCCAGTCGATAGGCAGCGAAAGACGCCGGACGCCAACGATCAAACGCAGAGAAAAAGAGACCAACTGGCGCGCCTCGCCTACTGTTTGTCTGTGCCTCTCACGCCAAACTACGACACCGCTCAGTCAGAGAACTGCGAAGATGAGGGAGCTTGAGGTCGTGTCGTTTCAGAAACTTGATGACCTCAACAAAAGCAGGGAAAACCTTTGCCAATGAAGCAATTGCCGAGTAAAGAGGAGGAGTGACCTCGCTTCCACTACGATGTCATTCCTCCCTCCCGATGCATCCCGATACACCAAACTGGTTGTTAAGTGTTTCCCCCACACTGCCGGAAAGTATCGGTTGATGTGGCCCCTCCTACGCACTGACTGCAGTTTCATTCCATTTTGGACTCATTCCACTGATTGGCCGAAAAGAAGTGGTCCCCACAAAGGAGATCTTTGTTGCAGCGCACATGGAGAGCTTCCCTCAGGTTCTTGGACTGTACTGCCAGCATACCGGTTGCAGGACGATCAACGTGATGGAATTGCACAAAGTCATAGTGCAATCAGTCACTTCAAGCTGAGTGATGTGCTACAGCTGGCATGGCAAGGATCAAGTTGTTTCGTTCGTTGTCCGCGTGACGTAGTGTAGTTGCTGAAGCAGGTTGCAAACCAGAAGACACAACATGATCGATCTCAGTGCCAGGCATAACCCATAGAACGATCCTCAACCAGAGACTGTGAACACATACCAAGATGGCACTCACACCTTTCCTCAATAGCTTCTAATAGGTTCTATCGTTTTGCCAGACAAAAGAATTCAGAATCGAATCTGTTTCGACGGTGTTTGCAGCACTAGATTCCCAGTTTTATGGCGGTTGGTGGCTTGAAGGGAGGAGCCAGTCGATTCAGTTGGCTACACGATACACTCTCAAAATTGCAGCTACAGGGAGGAAGCGAAGCTGAAAAACTCAAAAGCCTTTGAGTTCTAGAGGGCATCGTGAGCGTCAAACCCTTATTGTCAAGAGTTTGATACCTCTTGAACTTCCCACAGAGAGTTTGAGACTGAATACGTTGTATACATTAAAAAGGAACACTAGTATAGATTTGTGCAGATTTTTTGTTGCGGTTTTGCCATTAAAAGCTGGCCTGTTGACAACATCTCCATTGTCGGCTGTGTTAAGGAAATGAATAACCACGTTCTTTCGATTTTCGTATTACTGTGAGTGATTTGGTTAGAATGATAGCTCTTTAAAGCAAGAAGTGTTTCTGTAGGAATGGAAAAGTCGCTTTTGTCCATGCACCGAATTGCCCACAGGCAGATAAATAAACTCGATCTAGTCACAAATAGCCGCTTCCGGATTCTCACAAGAAAACTCTGCGCGGAATCCGATTTCTGGGCTCAACGTTGTGTCCCCCCTCTTAAAAGTACTGTGGATTCTAACCGGAATCCTTGATCGAACGCTTGGATTCTTGGGTCTTGCTGTTGCGACTTCGTGAGTCTTGGGCGCAACGTGGGTTTCTTCGCTCTCTCTATCTTCTTCTTCTCTCTCTTGACAGAATCCTAGGTTATTCACGGATTCCTTCGTCAACACCCTTTGCTGTGGTGACGGAATTCACCCTTGCGGGTTCTTCTTCCTCTAGATGTCCCCTTTGGCTACTTGAGTCTCCTCCCTCTTGGTTGCCGGGTTCCTTGCCCCTGAAAATATTCCGCTGTTGCTGGCAACACACGTATACTGGTGGATTCCCACTGGGTGCAGTGTGGTTCCAATAAAATGGAGCCAACAAAATTGGAATATTTGGGTTCGCGAACGACAGAAAGACTTGACCGCGCTAGCTTCTGCAGATTTTGCGTCTATCTCCATGTTCAGAGAGGAAAGACCTCAAAACTTGGTGAATTCTGAAGTGGATAGTTATCTTGTAATTGTCATGTAGTAGATTGTAAAATGTGGCGATTAAAACCCACTTGCAACAAGAAAATAGATCAAAACACTTTTTCGTTCTTGTATTCCGAGAGAGTTTTGTTTGGTCACACAAAGTAGAGGCAATTCCTCCCGTGATCTGACGTCACTCCTCAGTTCTTTGGATGACAGTTGCACTGAGACTCAGCACTAAAGCAAATCACTTGTGGTTCAATAAAGTCACAAATGAACGGTGAAATATGGCAATAATGTTTTGTAATTGCCCTTGGCTTGTATTTACTTCACAAACTTCTTCACAACCGAAGCTTGAAGCAACACAATAATACCTTGGTCACGCGCAATTGCCGCGTAACTGCCGAAAAGACTTGGTTTCAGTATGGGGAAATCCCCAAAAAAGACTTAAAAGGGTTTTGCTCAGCCACCGAGTCCTGTGGCTGAAAAGACTTGGGGAAAAAAGACTTGGGGATTTCAAGGAAAAAAGACTTCTCTCTATCACTACATTCTTCTCTACTTTGTCGTCTGTCTCCTTTTAATGATTCAATTGATTCAAATCTGATTCTTCTGACCTCCCCGGGCGTCATCTCATGTTGTCATTGGTCATGGTAGACGTCGAGTGGCTGATTGTGTGGAGATTTAATAAACCTTCATAACTTGTTGTTCCTTGTGTTGATGTCATGGTTGGTTCTTGTCACTTGAACTCACAAATTGTTTGCGCCATTCCACTTGAGACTTGATACATTCACTTGAATCATGATATTGTAGATACCATCCCGAATTGGGAACAATGGTACGTATTGGTACTTCAAGTCCGTCCACTCGCAATGAATCACGGTAGAGAGACATGGTACCATAAAGTCGAGCAAAGTTCACTTGCTTCCATACTCACTTGATGTCTTGCACCCCAAAGCCGAGCAACGTTCACTTGGCTCCAGGAACACTAGGAACACCAG
This sequence comes from Paralagenidium karlingii, assembly GCA_027475765.1. Lineage (NCBI taxonomy): Eukaryota > Oomycota > Peronosporomycetes > Paralagenidium > Paralagenidium karlingii. The sequence continues at coordinate 16,842 of JAMFLO010000580.1, forward strand.
GAACACCTGTACTCCAAAGCTGCGCAATGTTCACATAGCTTTAGGAATACCAGGGACACCTGTACACCAAAGCTGCGCAATGTTCACATAGCTTCGAGAACACCAGGAATACCAGGGACGCCTGGCACTCTTGCGCTTTCAAAGTATTGGGAGCCTTCTTAGGCCAACTGCAAATGCTTGTTTGGTCACAACTTGTCATCACACCATGATCATCTTGGCTTGTGCTTCTTCTCTTTGGCCATCCAATGTAAGT
>JAMFLO010000581.1:0-17036 GCA_027475765.1 Paralagenidium karlingii
TCAGAAACGCTGGTTTGTCCAGTGCCAACACAAAGGCTTCCTCGACGCCCACGCTTTTGCTGGGGTCGCCACGGCCATCTTCAAAGTCAATTGGATCTTCCCAGTTGGTCATGGTGGTCGTCCCCCCACCCGAATGGAAGACCAACACTCTGAGAATATGGGACCATCATTCTGATCGGAATGGGAGAGTCACAGAGCAGAAACGATTTGGCCCCATATTGCTTGAGCTTCTCTCTCTCTCTCTCTCTCTTTGGAGCTGCATCTATGGGACCGTGAGCCATGGGGAAGCCAAAGCAAGTGGGCATCTCGTGTGTATTGCAACAGCCTACTTAGTAGTCAGTCTCTCGGTGCGTCGATCAGATTGTCGACAACAAAAGTGTTGTGCGGATCCAGTGCCTGCTTGATGCCCTTGATGGCTTGAACCGCTGGCGACGAAATGGCTTGGGCAAGCCAGGGTTTGCGATGCTTGCCGACCCCGTGATGATGGGAGAGCGATCCTTTGTTCAAGAGAATGGTCTCCACCGCGGCGGTTTCAATGGCTTTCATCAGCTTCAAAGGATCGGTGACGCCAAAGTAATTGATGCCGTAGTAGACATACACGGCGACGCCGGTCTCATACAGTTGGGTCACCCGGCAGCACACCAAGGGCTCCACCGAAGGCGGTTCTTCGGCGTCATGCGCAGCTTGACAAATACGCAGCTTCAAATCGTTGCACAACTGCTGGATATTGCTCCACGGAACACAAGTCTCAAAGGATTCGCTGACAAAGTAGTAGTCCATGGCAAAATCGCGCAAATACGCGATCAAATAGGTCAGCATGTACCCGCGAAGACCATTTTCCACGCCCGTCACAATGCCCAAATGCATGGTGGCAATTCGTTTGATTTTGTCGTGTTGGCGGTCCACTTCTTCTTGCGTTCCCTCCATCAGAATCGTCGCCGCGCACATGGAATACACATCAAAGCCTTTGATTTTCGTGATGTAGAACTTTTTGGCAAAATCCAACGCGTGGCCGGCGAACTTGGAGGTCGATGCGGGTTTTAACCCTTGGCCGAGCTGGAACTGCACGTTGTCCAGCAGACGAATGGATGCCGGCACGCACTTCTCTTGCACTATCTCTTTGAGAGCCGCCACACCGTGGTCAAACGTGGGGAATAGCAGCGAATCGTAGCGCTGCACAGCCGGGAAAGGTCGGACGCGCAGCGTGACCTGCGTGACGACGCCCAGGATACCCTCGGATCCCATGGCAACCTGGTTCATGTCGGGACCCATGGACACCCGAGGAAGAGCACAGTTTTTACGGATTGTTCCACTCGGAGTGACCATCGTGATGTCCAACACCATGTCCTCAATGTTGCCGTACACATTCTTCTTCATGCCTGAAGCTCGAGTGGCGATCCATCCGCCCAAGGTCGAGAACTCCCATGAATCCGGTTCATGACCCAACGTGAGTTGCTTGTGCTGCAACTTGTGGTGCAGATCGTAGCCCGTGATACCGGCTTCGGCGATGATCGTCATGTTTTCTTTGTCCACGTGGAGAATCTGCTGCAGTTCGCGCAGATCAATGCACACAATGGCACACTTTTGTTGCTTGGGGCATTCCAACGCATTCGTGACGCTGGTGAGCCAACATCACGTGTTAAATCAAGGCTCACGAGACCGAATCGATCAAGAACAGACAGCCACAAAACACTCACTTGGTGCCGCCGCCGTAAGGAACCAAACCAACTTTGTGAAGCACTGCGTCTTGCACGATCTGTTCCACCTGCTCATGGCTCTTAGGGGTCACCACCGCATCTACGACTCGCCTCGTCTTGGTCTCATGGCGAATGCGATAGATGTCCTATCGTAGCAGCGTAAACTCCTACTCAGTTTATGCGCTCACGGCGATTGTGGGACGGCTGGCTCTCTTCCTCACTCTTTCACTCACTCACCTCGCACGTCTGACCGTGGGAGCGATGAATGCACTCTTCCACGGCATCGGTGGCCTGAATGCCTTTGCTCTTCATATCCCCAAGGAAGCTCTCGAGCGCCTGCTTGGTGGCACCGACCAAATGGCTCTGATCCACTTGGATCTGGCTGAGCGACTTGTTAGTCGCCGGGCTTTTGCGGTTGACATTGAGGCCGATGACACGTTCGGCCCAAGGACGCAAATGGGGCAGCATGCGGTCGTGTTTGGACTCAAACACGTCACCGTAGCGTTCACCAGTGATCTCAATCACGCCGGCATCGTTGATAAACAGTCGCGTGTCAGCAAAACCCCATCCATCCCATCGAATAGTGGGTTTCAAGAGCCGGAAACTACTGGGTCCGTGCCCGGCAGCGTTACTTGGAGCTTCTGCGCGAGTCGACGCCAAATGGCCGACGATGGCGCGAAGACGCACAAGGGATCCACCGTTAGCATCTTGTTGACGCTTGCTCTTGTTGCTCTTCTTCTGGACGTCGCCACGGCTGGTCATTGCTGATGACCAATCTGTAAGTCTCTTACAAGTAGATGGGCAACTGACGGTGAGCTGTTCCTCTGACTGCGCGTTGATGGCTCATCCAAAAGTGGCCAGACTCAGATCAAACCAGAAACGGCTCAGCTGGCCAAGTGCATGTCGCACGAAGGTCACTCGTTTATCTCACCGAGAGGAGTTGGACAGTCGGCCAGATGGATCTTGAAAGGTCGTGGACTTGGATCGGCTGCTGTTTCCGCCTACAGGAACCAACCGCAAGAGAATGCAACGAAAGGGGCCAACATGTATATTGAAGAGAAGAAGAATACAAAGAGAAGCTAGGATGGAATACACAAAGCAGGGGGAAACGATCTGAGAGTGAGCGAGCAGCACAAAGCGAGCAGACGAAATATGTGCACCAAGAGCCCACGCCAGCCAGGACCAGCCCAAAAAAACCGAGACAGCCTCCCTTCTTGCGCGTGGGGGGGGGGCTTCTGTGTCGTCTTTTGGCCATTTGGACTGGAGCTGACTTGTCGTGGTCTAGTAGTAAGTGTTTTGTTCTATCCACCCAGGGTACCGCTTCATGCGCCCAGTTTCCTTGTCCACTACGCTGATGCTGGTGGACCGCATGATGGCTTTGCGGGATTCGTCCAAAACGATGATGAACATGTGGAACGGAAGTGCCGGGAACCAGTGCACCACGCGCATGTCGAGCGTCGAGAAAATGGTTTTGGCAAAGCCCGCGTACGCCAGCAACGTGCACAAGAAAAACTCAAACATGAGCCCGAAATTCAGAATGTGGTTCTTCATGCCCTGTTGGAACAACGACAAGAACCGCGTCTTGCAGATCAGAATGTTGGCCCATTGGGTCTGCACCACGCCCACAAAGAACGCAGTTTGGGCGATACACAACGAGGAATACGCCATCATGCGACTTGCGAGGTTGACGTACGTCTTGCCGTTGCTGTCACGATAGGAAAAGCCTGCGCGCCAGTCCAAAAGACACTGTTCTCCATCGCAGGGGGCACTTCCGTTCTCGAAAAGCACTTTTTCCAGAAACACACCTTGCTTGTACACTTTGGCGCCCAGTTCAAACTGGGTTGACGAGTCCACTTGCTTCTTTGTCGCGTCGACCAGCGGCACTTTTTGATGCTCGTAGGCCGTCTGGGCGGCACCAAGCACGAGAACGCTTCCATCGGTGTCCTGGCTTGTGATGGCCCACACGCCGATCGGCTGGTGCATGAAGATCAGATTCAACGAGAGCGAGGTGCCGATGCCCGGTGGACCCGAACTCGTCGCCGGGAACTTGAACCATTCCTTGTCAAAGAACGAGGACTTGCGAGATCGTAATGGGTAAAACGGATGGTACCCGGCGTTGTAGGCAGCCAACATGGACTGGTACGACACTTGCGGGAGCTCATAAGTGTACTCGCCATACGTTGTCGGATCACTGCGATCAAAGCCCGAAGGTTTGCTGCCGTGGCCCTGGAAATTCTGGAAAGGGTACTGACAGTCGACGATTCGTCCAACGTTTTCACCTCCACTGGGGTCGTAGAAGATCTGGGCATCGAAGATGTTTCCACCATCGGGAATTCGGTCATTGTACTCGGGGCCACAAAGCGATCCTCTGCCTGTCTGGAGATTACCCAACTTTATCATGTCGCTGCCACTCTTGTATTTGCCTCCAGCGCTGCAGTACTGACCGCCTTCGGTCTTGCACCACATGACTTGACGCTGAAACGAGTCGAGGTACCCCATGCCAGCAAGCGACTTTGGAGAATACCCGTAACTGTTGAGGACGCAGTAGTAAGTGAACATTCCGGCAGCTGCCTGGATGATGCCGATGAACGGGTACGCAAACACCACCAGGCGTCGGGTCACCAGACGATCCACTTGGGCATTTCGTGGCGCGCGAAGCATGATGTCGTTTTCTGCCTTTTCGTATGCCATCGAGATGGCCGGAATCATATCCGTTCCCAGACAAATCGCAAGCATCAACACCGTGGTCAGAGGCAATGGAACGCGCGCGACGGCGTACATGAGGAACGGCACCAGCTCCGGAATGTTGACAGCCAGAGCGTACACGATGGATTTCTTGAGATTGTCAAAGATAATGCGACCTTCTTCCACGCCGCGCACAATGGACGCAAAGTTGTCATCCAACAAGATCATATCGGCGGCTTCCTTGGACACGGCAGAACCCATGATGCCCATGGCGATACCAATGTCCGCCTTTTTCAACGCGGGTGAGTCATTGACGCCATCGCCCGTGACAGCAACAATGTGTTTCAGTCGCTGGCAGTTTTCCACGATGATCAGCTTTTGCTGGGGCGAAGTTCGCGCAAACACGATCTGCGCGTGGTTGAGAATACGATCCCATTCTTCCACGGGAGTATCCACACTGATGGTCCAGCCAGGAACCACAATGGCCTGGGCAGTCTTTGGATCCTGCCAGCCAATGTCACCTTGCTGCAGACCGCGTTTGGTGTTTTCTTCCTCCAGGTCCTCCGCGGTTGGTCCCCACAAAATGCCCACTTTGTGGGCAATCGCCTTAGCCGTTACGGGGTGATCACCTGTCACCATGACCACTTTGATGCCAGCCGTTTTGCATTTGGCCACAGCAATGGGCACTTCCGGTCGTGGCGGATCAATCAACGCCATCAAGCCGATGAACACCAGTGGTTCCTCGATTTTCTGATCTGGTTTAGGCACGATGGTGTAGTCAACGTCTTTTTCACCGAGCGGGAAGTTGGGGTTGTCCGTGTTGAACTCGTAGTTGGCCGGGTACACGGTTGGATCGAGAATCTTTTGCGCAAACCCCAGCACCCGCATGCCCTTTTTGGAGAGTTCGAGTTGCAACGCTTCGATTTCAGCCAAACGCTCGGCATTGAGTTCTTGGGTTTGGCCATGCAACAAGACCTGGTTGCAACGACTCAGAATACGCTCGGGGGCACCTTTCATGACCAAAAGAAGCGGCTTGGAGTCGTCATTCTCTTGACGATGGATCGACACCTGGTACTTGTTCTTGGAGTTGAACGGAATCTCTTTGAGCTTTTCATTGGCCGCGCGATACTCCATAATGTCACGTTTGTCGTGGCAAAACTTGATCATGGCCGACTCGGATGCATCGCCGATGGTGTCCCAGTTGATCGAGGGCACGGAAGCGCCTTCCGAAGTAGTCACATACTGCATAAAAGGCAATGCTTTGCCTCTTCCTACCGTTCCGTCGGCCTTGATGACTTTCTCAAACTTGGAGTCTTCGTCAAAGACAGCGTTGTTGCAGATGGTCGCGCATCTCTGCAGCGCCAGGAAGGATTCATCGGTCTTTTTGTAGTTGCCCTGTGGTGTGATGGAGCATTCGGCATCCCAGATCTTGTTGTCGTACACAATGCTGGCGACGGTCATGATGTTTTGGGTCAGCGTGCCGGTCTTGTCGGAGCAAATGCAACTCGTCGATCCCAAGGTTTCAACACCTTCCAGGTTCTTCACCAGCACGTTCTTGTGGGCCATCCGGTTTGCGGCAAGACTCAAGCACACTGTGACGGTCGCCAGAAGTCCTTCTGGCACGTTAGCCACGATGATACCAATCATGTTGACGATATTAGTGACGATGTCCACTTTGATGATGAAGAACACGATGAAAAAGATGATCCCAATGGACACCGCGACGACCGCGATGATGTGCACAAAGTGGTTGATTTCTTTCGCGATTGGTGTCAAATCGGAGCCCGTGGTGGTCGCAAGTTTGGCGATGCGACCCATGACAGTCTTGTCACCGATGCGAATGACAACGCCCTTCCCGCTTCCTTGAGGAATGAACGTGCCAAAAAAGCACAGGTTCTTGGTCTCCAAAGGGTTCTCATCGGTGCATTCCGGAACGCGCTTGAGAGGCTCTGGTTCACCAGTAAGACACGAGTTGTCCACCGCCAAGTCGTCGGTGCACTCTAGCACTCGAATGTCGGCTGGCACTTTGTCACCTCCTTTGAGCTGCACAATGTCCCCACGAACCAACTGTGTGGCATCAATTTTCTGGGATTTGCCTTCCCGGATCACCGTCGCCATGGTCGGCATCATGTTCTTGAAAGACTCCATGAGATTGGACGACTTCCGGTTCTCAATGTATGAAAAAGTGCCCGTGATGACCACCACAAGACAAAGCACAATGCCCAGGTACAGGTTGTTGGGATCACCTTGTACGATGTACAGGACGATACAAAGAATACCACCGAGCCACAGCAAGAGGCTGAACAAGCCCGTAAGCTCACGGATGTACTTGATGATCTCAGGCGTTTGCTTTGGTGGCGAGAGGCGATTGAGACCTTCGGCTTCAAGGCGCCCATCCACATCGTGCGTGTTCATGCCCTGAATAAGCCAGGCAACGGTCGACAACACAACCCAAACAACAGAAGACGGATCAGTGGACGAACGGCGATAATAGCATGTCGTTGGTTTGGATGAGGGTTGCCACTTACATGCTCGGCATCGGTGCCTAAGTCAGCGATCAGCTCAGAGAGGCTCTGCTTGTGCTCCTCCATTTCCAGCTCGCGCTTGGCATCATCTTCGCCACCTTTTGCGGCCGACTGCTTTTTCGATTTTCGGCGTGCTGCGCGATGGCGCAACTCGGTCGTGACAGCCACGATCTCTGCCGACGACAACCTAGGCGGTCCTTCTGCTGCTGGCGCGCGCGACATGGTGGCTTGTTGCGAGCAACAAAGTCTTGGGGGGCCAACGCGGGTTCCTCTTCTTCGCTGGTGCTGGTGCTGATGCTGTGAGCTACTGCGTGTCGACCTTTAAACTCTTCTTCGTCTTCCCGATGCGGTGGTTTCTCCCCAAGTGGAAGTGTGGGGCACGGACGCAATGAAGAGCACGTCTCTTCATGGCATGCCATGACTGGTACAGTGTACCACCTTGCTTGAAGCTCATTGTAACGGACAGAGCTCAAGTGACATGAATGGAGGAGATCCCAATGGGATGAAAAGAAAGGCTTTTGAGGTGTTTGACGGCGTTGACGAGGGCTGACGACGCTATCAATAGGATCATGAGCCCTCGGAGGTATTTGCTCGCATCCCTGCAGGAGAACACTCTCCAAATCCCGTGTGCATAGGTAGCTCCTTCGGTAGTCCACACGGAACTTGTACCGGCTCAAAACCGCCACAGGGCAGGCATGCAATCGTTCTTGGATGGCCAGCAAGAAACCCGCTTCTCCAAATGCCTGCAACGACGCAAGGAAGTTATTGAGCCAGGGATGTTGCTGCACCCCTCGCTGCTTGTAACCTACTAGACCTGATCGACCTGATCAACCAAGACTTGCCGTCCATCAGTTTTGCGAGTTGTGACAGCGCGACTTGACCAAAGGATCCATCAAAGTGCAGGACGCAAACAGCTCATTTGCATAAGAAGATTTTTCTTGTTGGTGCCCCCCATTGAGATTATCAAACGTACAGAAACACTACAAGAGAGCGAGAAGTGAGTGACAGACCAGAGGGAGCGTCCATAGCAACGAAACCGAACTGATACGCCATCCTTTTTCTCGAGTCCACAACACGGTCATTCAAATGCTGAATAGTGTCTTCTCATGCCTATGGAGTTTCAGTCTCCCACAGGCGTGCCGTATCATCAATGAAAGCTTCCCCTCATCATCATCATCTTCTTATCTCCCTCTTGCATTGGGCGGCGGTTCCTCACGTTTGTTGTCTGACTTATTCATAGTTGCCCTGCAGCATCACATCGTCGATCTTGAGGATCATTCGCACCACTTGCGTCGCCAACTGCAGTTGCTGTTGCTTGCCAATCAAGGTCTCAAACACATGTTGCTCCTTCATATCATTCGTGCCAGCGGCGTTGCAATCAATACCTAAGCGTGGGTTTTTCTCGGACAGTTGTTGCGCACGCACTGCGGACAACGAGTCGATGGGGTTCAGACCACTGTTCTCGGCAAGAGCCATTGGGATATCTTCTAACGCATCGGCAAAGCCGCGGATGGCATACTGCTCAATGCCCGTGGTCTTGTCGGCATGCTCACGAACAGCGATGCCACATGCGATTTCAGCACTACCACCGCCGTACACGATGCGGTTGTTCTTGATGAGGTTTCGTGTTGCGCACATGGCATCATGGAGCGATCGCTTGGCTTCTTCCACGATCATCTTATTGCCGCCACGAACCAGGACGGTGATAGCATCGGATTTGGCGCAATCCTCAATGATGAGCATGCGTTCTTTCGTGGTGCCAAAGGCCACTTCGCGCACAGTGCCAGCGTGGCCCAGTTTCTCTTCTGTCAGTTCGGAAAAGCGAGGCACAATACGTCCTCCTGTGGCGATAGCGATCAGCTCCAACTCAACACCACCGACCCATCGTACAGCTGGCAAATGGTTCTGCAACAGCAAATGATTGGCTTCATCGTCGAAGCCCCATTGACAAATGACCAGATTGGCGCCAGATTCCTTGACTTGCTTGATCATGGTCTGGAAGTATTCCTGTTCTTGGGTGTACAACTTTTCATAGGCTTCGACGCTGGTGATGTCGAGTTTGTGCTTGGTCTTTGGCTTTGGTGGTTCAAATGGGCAGGTGAGAATGCAGAGTTTGGCATCTTTGACTTCCTTGGGCATCTGCGGGTGCGAAAAATCCTTGTCGATGACGATGCCGTTGATCAAGGTGGTCTCTTCGAGGGTGCCACCAGGCTTGCCTTCGACCTTAATCAGCTCAAAGTTGACATCGCGGGTCTCAAAGTTGGCAACTTTGAGAACAGCTTCGACGGCGATTTTGGCCATTTGGCGTTTGTATTTGTTAATGATTTTGGAAGACAGGGTGGTCATGGCAGTCTGCACCAGAGGCTCATAGTTTTCGCGCGAGAACTCGATGACATCACCAATCTGTTCCAAGTGTTTGCAAGCCACTTCACAGGCTTCTTCAAAGCCATCGGCAATACGCATCGGGTGGATACCATGGCCCAGCAACTTCTCGGCTTGTTCCAACAGCGCACCGGCCAGTACCACCACACCGGTGGTGCCATCGCCAATCTCACTGTCCTGGGATTGGGACAATTCCACCAACAAGTGGGCCACGCGGTGTTCCACTTGCATTTGATCCAGAATGGTCGCACCATCGTTCGAGATCGTGACGTCGCCGTCCTGGCTGACCATCATCTTGTCCATGCCTGTTCAATGCATGCCATATGCACAGAGCGTGAGTTAGAAGAGCACTTAAACGGTCACCAGGATTGCTACACACGCCACCTTTGGGTCCTAATGAAGTGCGCAACAGATTGGAGACTGTGCGTGCGGCTAAGATATTGCTCTGTCGTCATTTTAAACGCCATTAAACAGGTCAGTTCAATGCAGTTTGTTTGGAATACATGACGAGCAAGATCGATTGGAGTTCCAACAACAGCCCGTAATGAAGCCATTTCTGGGCCAAAAATGACCGGAAACCCACGTACTTTGATGGCTTCAATGCCTTTGATGCGTTCTTTGCGCTCTTGGTCGCGCAGGATGATAAAAGGGCGTCCGAATTCATCAAATACCATCGACATCTTGACCGGCTTTTCTGTTTGGAGTGGCGCTTTGGCTTTGGTTGGCTTGACTTCTTTGTTCCTGGACCACAGATGCGGAAATCTGGTGTGGCACACACGATCTTTACGAGTTAGAGACTTCACCGATATTAACTGTCACGAGGTTTGTCTATCCAAGTGTTATTTACGGACCCAGGATGGCATCATGAGCGATGCAGCAAGCGATGGACCAATCAACAGCAGGCATTTGTATTAATAGCCAATCAGGGGCCATTCCCTAGTCTCAAGAATCTCTGATGGTTGCTGGAAGGTTGCAACAACCCCTGGATCTTGAAACGTCGCCAAGGTGTCCAGTCAGTGACCCGTTGAAAGCAGCGCGAGAGCAAGAGACGAGCGAACTGTTTCACAACCAGAGAAGCGACTTCAGAAAGAAACAGCGAAGAGACCTGTCCTTTCACAGGTGTTGGAGGTGCTCGGTGAAAGCGTTTTTTGGCGTCGCAAAGCTCCCACACCAAGCAGCCAGACAGCCATCATGTTGGTCGTTCAAAAGCTGTACAACATGTTTCTTAACTTGCTCTTTCATGACGAAGACGAGCCGAAAGAGCTTCGTGCCGTCAAAATCATGTATGTCATCCAGTTCATTGCGTTTTCCGCCCAGTTGTACTTTCCCGTAAGTGAAAACTATCTCGAAACTTGCCAATCGGCACCCTCACGATTGATCGATCATGATATGCGCCCGGTCAGAGGGCCCTGGCAATTGACGAGGAATTGACTGTGTGTTGCTTGCCGTTAGATGTTTTACGAAATCTCGGAGCACTTTTCCAAGTTTGAGATCGGTGTGATCCAAACCATTCGGTGCTTTTGTTGCTTTGTGGGACCACCGTTCTGGGGTGCTGTCGCGGATTTACTCGGTCAACAACGCGCTGTGCACTTGCTTTGTCTAGTCACAGGCACGGTGTGCACGTTTTGCATTCGTTATGTGACCAATTTCTGGGTTATGTGCCTCGTAGTATTTGTGTCTTTTTGCCAGACCCAACCGCTGTTCTCACTCTTGGACCAGACCACCATGGCCTGGATCACCCGAGTTGGCAGTGAATACGGCAAGCAGCGGCTCTATGGTGCTGTCGGATGGGGCATCGGCGGCTGTCTCATGGGTGTAGCCGTTGCTGTCGGCGGCATCAACTGGGCTTTCAATTTGCTGTTGATCTTTGCCGTCATCTCGGGTCTGATTCTCATCTGGTACATCCCGACGCTCGATGACATTGAGCGCATGGATTCGGCTCAATTGATGGACGAAGGACCGTTGAGTCCAATCGCACCAAGATCTTCGTTTGCTCAATCCATGAAGCAGATCACAACCAAGCCGGATGTCATGCTGTTCTTTGTGATTGTGCTGGTCGTCGGCGTGATCTCGGGGGTCATGAGCAGTTTTGAGTTTTTGTTTCTCTTCAATCTCTCCAGCAACAACTCGTACGTGGTCGGCATCGCCGTGTTCATTGGCACGTTTTCCGAACTTCCAATTCTCTTCCATGCCAATGAGATCATCGATTACTACGGCACCCCTACGTGTTTGGTCTTTGGGCTGCTCGCGTACGGTGCGCGGTTCATTGTGTATAGTCTCGTGCCCAATGCGTGGTACATGCTGCCGATCGATGCGCTGCATTCCATCACTTTTGGGTTGATGTGGGCCACTTTCACTAATTATGCCTACAAATCCGCGCCAAGAGGCACCGAAGGTACCATGATGGGGCTGTTGACCGCCATCCAGAATGGCCTGGGGTCGGGCATCGGCACGTTTGTCGGTGGTTATGTCTACGAAAGCCGTGGACCTCGCCAAATGTGGATGATCACTTTTCTGGGTGCACCAATCGGCCTGCTTCTCGTCGCGGTCTTTGCGTCGATCGTGAAGCCGACGGGTCCTGTGCCACAGAAAATCGCCAAACTCAATGCAGCCAATATCGCGCGGCGTCTTCCGGATTATGGAAGTATTACCAACCTCGTGGCCATTGAGAAAGCGGTACGTCGTTCGTCCAAGACCTTTGCGTAATACTTGAAATGGGACCAACAGGTGCAAAAGGCGACCTCCAAGAAGCATGTTTTGCATGAGACCTGGATCTCAAGACGGCCAAGTGCGTGAAGTTTATTGCTATTGATTCTTGCATTTCTACATTCACTACACACATACGAAAGATCCACTTTGAAACGAACCAACTCCATGTTTGTCTCTAAAGGTATCACTACGATCCTCAATCTTTCACAAGCGCTACCTGAACAGATTGATCTGTCAGTCATTCGGATTTGTTCAGCGCGTTCGGTCATGGAGGCTGCCACCTGAGGAATGTTGCGAGTGTCTCCTACCCAGCGACCGTTTGAGAAGAGGAACGTTCCGGTTTGAACCAGTCGACAAACTCACTTTAGCAGTTCCATCATTTTGCTATGAAACACTTACGAAGTTCCAAGACCATGCTCCAGTCGTCTTCATCCAGTGGCAACTCGGCACCCAACGCACCAACGTTTCCAACCGCTGCTTGTACCGTTCGCAGCCGTACGGACGGGTGTTTGACGACTTCAAAACCATTCAATTCAGCAGCATGCACGAAATGCGACGCAGGACACTTGTGAATGTCACACTTGGCCCCGCATTGCTGTCGGCAGGCGTCCATAGACAGCAGCGCAACCCCTTCTTCATGGTTCAAGACAGCAAAAATGGTTTCCACCAGTGGGAAATGTAGCTTGCGACCCATTTGGGTGATTTCGCTGCCAATCATGAGGTCGAAGTGGTGTTCAAAGGGTTTCCACGTCGATGGATCTTCCCAGTCCAGTTGACCACTGGTGACTGCCACATCTTGCTGTTGCAGAGTACTACGGTTGAGATGAATATTGTGGTCGAGCAGGTCCGGGTATTCGTCGGTGAGCACCACATCTTTTGCGCCGCAAGTTGCCGCCACCAGTCCGGTGAGGCCACAGCCCGCACCCAATTCAATCACTCGCTTGTCTGCGCAAAAAGACGGATGATTCTTGAGAAAGTCGCAGAGGACATACGCTCCGGCCCACACTTCGCCACCCAACCCGTCCACTTTGGTCGTGTCCTGCTTCACGCGCACCCAGCAGTCATCGTGCACTTCATACACCGCCTCATGGCCTTGTTGACGAGCCATAGGTGTTATGGAGAGGTGTTTGATACCTTGCTGGTACGATTCACCGCCTTTGATTGGCTGAAAAGTATTCAAAACTGATCCGTGATTGGCTAAAATCCCCTCTCACTTGGTTGGCTGCCGCACCAACCCTGCTGTTCACTTTGACCAGTTTATCGCGAAACGGCATTGCTTGCGAGACGAAAGCAGACAAGTTTTACCATGCTGGCGGTGAACGCGTCTCGTCCCGATGTGATCGGCAAGTTGCCGCAGCTTCAGAACATGGTGAAGCGCGACCCGGAGGGCTTCAAGACGGAATTTCTCATGCAATTTCGCCATTTCGAGAGCGAATATCAGTTGTTTTTGCTGCAGCCCTCCAAGGAATCGGCCCATTTTGGCGCTTTGGTGTCGTTTTTGAGCCATGTGGCCAAGTGTTATCCGGTGGAAATGGCCCAATTTCCAGGTCAAATCATGAAGCTCTTGCACGACAATTACCTGGTGCTCGAGCCTTCCTTGCGCAAGACCCTGGTGCAGTCGCTGATGCTGCTGCGCAATCGCAACTTGATTGATGCCGTGACGTTACTCAAATTGTTTTTTGAATTATTTCGTTGTCCCGACAAGCGATTGAGGGAATTGCTCTATCAACACATCATTGCGGACTTGAAACAACTCAACGCTACGTCCAAGAACATTCAAGTCAACAAGGCATTGCAGAATTTCCTGTTTGAGATGCTCCAGGACGAAAACGAACATGCCGCGATCAAGTCATTGAGTGTGCTCATCGAGTTGTTCAAGCGCAAGATCTGGCACGATCCGCGCACGGTCAACGTCATCGCGACCGCGTGCACGGCGGTACGCAACACCAAACTCATGGTGATGGCCATGAACTTCTTTTTGGGCATTGATCAAGACATTCTGGCCGAAGAAGAAGAGCAGTTCAAGAGTACCAAGCAGCAATTGGTGACCGTGGACTATCATTTGCACTCGAAAAAGACCAAAAAGCGCTCCCGAGACACCAAACAGGCCATTTCCAAAAACCGTCGCGCGAGAAGTCGTCAACTGGACGCGCAGAATACCTTTCCAGCCATTGAATTGCTGCACGATCCTCAAAGCGTCGTCGAAAAGCAGTTGCGTTTGCTCAAGAGCTGTACGGAGCGCTTTGAAGTGAAGCTCCTGATGATGAATTTTATTGGGCGCATTGTTGGGTTCCACAAGTTGGTGCTCTTGCCATTTTACTCATTGATCCAACGATATCTGACGTCCCACCAGCAGAATGTGACCCAGATCTTGGCATACCTGGTGCAATCGTGCCATGAAGAGATTCCTCCGGAAGAGATTCTACCGCTGGTCAAGAGTATCGCCAACAACTTTATCACAGAGCGGTGCAATTCCGAAGTTCTGGCCGTGGGCATCAACTCGGTCCGCGAGATCTTCCGTCGTGTGCCACTAGTGCTGGAGTGCGAAGACATGGACGCTTTGATCGCCGATCTGATCCTCTACAACAAATCCCGAGACAAAAGTGCCGTGGTGGCTGCGCGTGGCGTGTTGAATCTGATCCGTGAGATCCATCCGACACTACTGAAACGCAAGGAACGTGGCAAATTCCACGATGCAAGCCAACGACCCAGACAGTTTGGTGAATTGGTGGCTGCGGAAGGTGTGGACGGCGCCGAGTTGCTCCAAAAGGCCGAGGAAGAAGGTCGTTTTGCGAATGAAGAAAAGACCGAAGAAGTAGAATGGGAAATGGCTGAAGAATTGGACGACGATGACGATGACGAAGAAGAAGAGGAGGAGGACGAGGAAGAAGAGGAACTGCAGCTGGAGGAGGAAGAGGAAGAGGTGGAGGGCGACGAAGAAGAAGGCGACCAACCAGACGCACAGCCATCACTTGACGAAGAGTCCCAAGACAAAAAGATCCAACAGACCAAGCGCATTGACGCCCAGCGCATTCTGACCCCAAAGGACTTTGAGCGCATTGAGATGCTGAAGAAAGAGCGCGACGCCGCGCTTCGCGATCCAAAGTCTCGCAGCAAGCGCAAACAGGAAGAACTACAAGCGCAAATGGCCCAAAACAAGGCGGCTTCGTACGAGAGTGCGCAAGTGGATCCGAGCGATTTGGAAGGCTTTGCCAAAAAGCGTCGCTTGACCCAGGAAGAGCGGTTGCGTACGGTTTTGGCTGGACGAGAAGACTTTGAGCACAAGAAGAAAGGCGGTGGCACCACCAACACGGAAAAGAAGCGTCTCAAGCACTTTATGATGATCAAAAAGAGTCGCCAAGTGCAGCGCAAAGTGCTGTTGAGCGCGCGTCAAGTGCAAAAGGCCAAGAACAAGACCGTCAAGAAACTGCTGAAACGCGATCAGAAGAAGCGACGACGAACGTAGAGCGTGGATGGGATGGGTAGCGCTAGTGTGGTGTCGGCGGTGATATGACAGCTAATAGACCCGCAGATGCTTTGATTCCGGACAGGACTTTACATATCCAGTGGTGTGTCATTTGGCGCCAGCAGCATACGCATGAACCCACGCTGGCGCCATCGCCATCGCCATCGTCATCGCCATCGCCAATTGTCTGGACGACTGGCTATCCATTTGGTTCTTTATTCTTGTCAGGTGAGAGGAAGCACTTGAAGTGAGAGACGGGTAGTTTGGATACAGATTAGCAGAGTTGTCACCTAGTACCGTTCGGAAAACCGGTTTGGTACCATCAGAAGTATACAAACACCATGTCAATGGCTATCAAAGACCCAAATCATATGGCGAGACTGTTTTGAGTGGTGACTGAAGTGGACCACTGTCGCAAGAGCTCCACGCCAGAGCTTCTCGGGCCTTCTGTCTTCTTTCTTCTCGTCTCTTGGCAGCCAGACGGAAGGACAGTTCTGGCCTTTGAAGACCACTCGGACCAACGCTGATGCGCGTCACTGGGCCAATCCAGTTGCCTGGTCAACAAGCACCACAAATCTGCTGGGGAAATGCATCATGCTTCGGTCAAGTCGAATGGCTGACGTCAGATGCATGAGATTGGTAGGTAGGCGGGCCATACTGTACACTCTACGAGGTCATTTGCCCTCTTGCCTCTGGACTGCTGGTGAAGGGCAAAAGCACAGTGTTCGATGAAAACTGACGTGCTTGACTTCGCAAAAGCCACGGAAAGTCAACCTCGATCCAGTCCAGTTTTGAGCGGGAAATCAAATCTAACAGTTCCATCCAACCTCTCCATTGCACTCGGTCCCTCAACGATTTTGATGGGTGCATACCACATGAAAGGTTTTGAGGCGTTTCGCATCTTGACCACTAGGGGTGTGGAAATGGGTGGTTCCAAGAATCGTTTTGCTGTCTCTCCACTTCAGAGACACCTTTTCCACCAATCAGCGCGCGCCAAAAGGATACTGTCAGTGGCATGCTCACTGGTCTCCTGGCTGGTTCAAGGGTGAAGTTGCACTCGACGATGGCGCACGTGCGTTATGATCGACTGGATTTATTGGCGCCAAGTGCACCAGCGATGAGCCACTTTTCTTTTTGCCGGGTGAGACGCAAGGCTTCGTTTGGCGTCCACGCCATTCTCCACAACAGCAGCAACCACCTTCTCGTATCGTCCAACTGGCTCCGACCCGTGTCATCCGATCTAGTCGATCCGCTTTTCCTTCGTCACAACGACCATTTCTTCATCCACCAAAAGCTATATTTGCGTTCTGCTCTGTGACGTGACGTGACGACAGCGCAACAACATCAAGCAACAACAACATGACTTCTTTCCATTCGACTCTTGTGCTGTTGGCCACTCTGTGGACGATTGCCACAGCGGAGGTCTTTACTGGTGATGGCACGGCTTATACGCTGTCGCCACCGTCCGCCGGTAACTGCAACTTTATGGATTTCCCCGAAGGCGCTGTTGACAACTATGTTGCCATGAACTCACCCCAATACGACGACGGCCATGCGTGCGGACGCTGTGCC
>JAMFLO010000582.1:0-17025 GCA_027475765.1 Paralagenidium karlingii
GACGCCATCTTTTTCACGGCAAAAGTCGTCCCAGATAGAGGTGGTGCGTCCGAGTTCGTTCCATCCGCCTTCGACTTGTGCGGAGGCCGTGGCGGTGCCGATGAGAAAACCTTCAGGGAAGCATTTCTTGGATGGTGGTGGTGGCTTTGGCTTTTGTTGTTGTTGTTGTTGTTGCTGCTGCTGCTGTTGTTGTTGATGATGGTGTTGTTGTTGTTGTTGTTGTTGTTGTTGCTGTTGTTGTTGTTGCTGTTGTTGTTGTTGTTGTTGGTCGTATTGCTCACCAGCAGCGAGGATCGTCAAGGATGCCACACACAATGCTACAAGCAAACGCATCGTTGTGGTGATTTCTTGAAGTTGTGTCGATGAACCGGCAAATCTGAAAGTGAGCTCTGGATGCAGTGAAGTGGCAAGTGATGGCAATCTTTCTCGTCGGGTCAGTGGCTCAGGAAATCCAGACGAGAAAAGCACAGACCAATCGCCTTTGCTTCCGATCGGGGTGTCTTTGGGGCTTTGAGCACGTTGCTCCACCACATGGGTTGAAGCATCACCCATCTTCCCACCCAAAAGAACTCGAAGCTTGGGACTTCACATCTCCTTGCACGCATGCCACTGAACTGAGCCGATTGATCATAGCCAGGCCAAAGACCACTCGCATGGGAAGGTTCCATTCTTTTCGACATCACCCGACTCGACCAAAACGCTTCCACGTCGGGCCGGCCCTCAACTCGATGGTCAACCTGTGGATTCTATCTGCTCAAGAGCAACGGTGGAATCGTCCGTCGTGGGTTGACTGCAAGTGGCGTGACGGCCGGGTCTCTTTCTCGCACTTACACGGCAGCGCGGTGCCAAAAGTGGGATTCTGAACCTCAACTGGCCCGGGGTCACGCAAGTTGAAGCAAAAGGTCAACGACACCCACTGAAGCTCCCCAAGATCTTCCACACCACCACAGGATGCGTGTGCTAGGCATCTGATAACAGAGAGAGAAGCCATTCGACTCAAACTGTTTGGCCAGGCTCTTCAGCCAAGAAGAGAAAGAAACGTAAGTACACTAGTATATATCTTCCTTCAACATGGATTGAACGGCCCAACTGACTGATGGGATTCGTGGCTACGATGTCTAGTGTACAGTTTGTTCAACCGCACTTCGACATTGAGCAGACGTTTCTGACGTCACACCTCACTGCACTTGGGCATGTCACCGGCACCAGACAAGGCGGGGCGTCAGTTGGTCTCTACAAAAGTGCCAAGATTCGTTTGTCGTGTTCTTCTGTATTCGCAAGTGTCCTTGTACTTGTTCTCTTTCGAGTCACCGTGGGCCATTCGATGACCTTGAAAGCGACCTAGTGGAACATTCAACGATCAAATCCAAGCACTCTTGGGTTGTTGCTGGGTCAGGATTCACACCCACTTCCAATGGGTTGTTGCTGGGACAGGATTCACACCACTTCCAAAGGGTTGAGCACGCACGTGTGCGTGGGCGTGGGCGCATGTGTGTCTGTGTGTCTGTGTGTGGATGTATCCAGAAAAGCTACCCATGCACCCAGTTGCTTCTTGGCGCTTCCTTTGTCGAATCTCATTCTTCAAGCTGATATGATGCAGCTTCAGTTTGCACAAAGCCAGGGCTTCACAAGTGGCAGCACAAGTGGCGTTGCGATACACCTGCCATAAGGAACCTAATGGCATCAGCTCTTCCTCTCCCCACCACCGTTTTGTTGAGCATGAACCAATGGCTTGGGGAACCGAACTACCAAGAATCAGTGAGCGCCAAAGCTAAATGCTGCTGCTGTTCCACGGCTTTAATAAAACTGCACCCGTTGCTCTCTCTCTCTCTCTCTTTTTCTCCGCTCGTCTCCATTTGCCGCCTTCCATCTCTCATGGAACCTGCTTACGCGACGACTCTTGTAGACACCGCGTGATGGCAACTTGACTGTACCAGTGGCCAGCTGGACGCGGAATGCGCTGCAGATAGCGATGCTTGTCATCGTCGTGACCTGGCTGTCTTCCATCCACCACACTCCCACCTTGATCCAGTTCATGGGTGGTTTCGTTGAGACTGCCGACATCTTTTGGAAAGTTGACGTAGAACAACCCAAAGCGAGGTTCGTAAGAACCCCATTCATAGTTGTCCACATACGACCACGCCGTATACCCAATGACATTGATTCCTTCGGCGATCGCATCGTGCACTTTGCTCAAGTAGTTTTGATAATACCACAGTTGATCCTGGTTTTCGATGGTTGAATTACCGCAAAAGCCATTCTCAGTGAGCAAGATCTTGGTCGAAGGGTTGTACTTGTGCACTTCGCGGATGGTGTCCAAGTAACCAGGGGGGTAGGCGCTAAACCACGGACAATTCTCCTTGCCTTTCGAGTTGAGACTGGATGGACGAGCGCCAGGAAGCGTCGCCGTAGTTTCAACGCCCAAGTCGCGCTCCCAACCCAAGTGCAGTGTATCACAGGTCGATCGATTGGAACAATCCGTGATGTGCTTTGAAGCGTAGTGGTTCAACATGAAGAGATCATACGAACCCTTAACCATTTCTGATTCTTCTCTGGTAAAAACTGGAAGCCTTGAACCCGCACGTTCACGCATGATGGCTGGGTAGTCACCTGTTGTGAGCGGTGACAAGAACCAGCCCACTGAAAAGTCCAGAATGCGTCTTTGGGCTGCTTTGTCTGACTCACTCGCTGGGTCTTTCGGATATGCATAGTCCAGATTGAGGTTCATGCTGATTTCGGCATCATTTCTCACGATTCCTTCAGTCTTCAACTCACGGAAACGTTTCACCGCTGCGCCATGGGACAAGAGCACATTGTGCGTCGCAGTGTACACATTCACGTCAGAGTTGTTCATGCCAGGCGCATGGTCGCCGCTTCCGTACCCCAGTTGGGTGAAAGTCCACGGCTCATTGAAAGTGGACCACGATTTGACTTTGGCTCCATATTCGGTCAGCAAAAGCTCCGCATACTGCACGAAATGCTGCTGTATCTTAGCATTCAACCAACTTGGCGGAGTCAATCGGGTGTGCAATTCGGACGGAAGATCCCAGTGATACATGGTGACGAGTGGCAACATGCCGTGTCGTAAAGTTTCATCAATCAAGTCGTGATAGAACTGAATTCCGGGCTCATTTCGAACCATTTGCTGCTTGGATTGGTTCCAATTCATCACACGAGACCACGAGATGGAAAACCGAAACGAGGTCATGCCATAGGCCTGCAAACGCGCCAAATCCTCTTTGTAGCGATGCAGCATATCGTCAGCAACGTTCAAGCATGCGACACCCTCACGAGCTCGACAAAAGTCATCCCAGATGCTTGGCGTTCTCCCCAATTCACGCCAACCACCTTCTACTTGAGCCGAAGCCGTTGCGGTACCAAAGAGAAATCCATCGGGAAAGCAACGAGGTGTCCCTGGGTCGTGACCTCCAGCAAGAACACCACCGACAGCAACAATCAACACCATTTTCAAGAGCTGAGCCATTTGCGTCGTTTGCAGACAACTTGAGCTCCAACAGCCCAATCCAATTGTGATCTCCGTCCAACTAAGCATCTCGCGCCGAAAAGGAACTCACAACCAGACTTCGTCCCAGACCGAGTGCGACCAAACAGGAGAAAGACCAAAGAAAAGGTGCATGGAGTCGCACGACCAAATGGCTCAAGCGTGTCGCACACCACCACCACCTCCAAAGGAAAACCAATGCTCGCTCACACAACGCCAGTAAATACACCCTGTTGAGATTCATGATGAAGTGCCAAAGAGTGGACCAGACCACCTCATAACCACTGGGGCTTCAGCCTACCGTTGAGAATCCCCGCATGACAACTCAAGGTCTTCCTGCATGTTGTCGACCATGCAACCTTCTGCAAGCCTAGTCTCCGTGTGACAACGTGCTGTTGCCTTGCTGCTCGTCGATGGCGGCGTACGCTGGGACGGGACGTGCGAATGGCACGTGCTCGCGCTCGGAAGCAAAGAGATCAATGGCAAACTAGGTGTACCGCCATGCATGAACCCAGACAAAACAGGTCATCAAGTGAATCAAGTGAATGCAAGAACCACCGCATGATCGTTTTCATACCTCTGGACATTCCCGTAGACGAAGCGCTTGAGGCAATTGAATCCAATGCACTTTGAGGTAGCGAAACACTACCAGTCCGGTGCCGACACTCACGAAATACAGCAAACCCCGGCGCGTGGCCGAGTCCGGATGCTGTTGAAACTGCGGATGGAACAGCAGTGCAAGACTCGCGCCAAACGCGGTGGCAAACAACACAAATGGCAGGGCGTCGTGCATACGATAGCTCTGCACAATGTCACTGGCCGAGCTTTCGTGGCCAAAGCGATCCAGCAATTTATCGATTTTACGATGGTAATGGCCCAACACTTTGAGCCGATGGCAATGGGGCGCCTTGTGCAGCTGTCGATCATCCACAAGGCGTCGCGTCAGCAACGAGTGAAAAGGAAAGCAATCAACGCTCGGTTCGTGACGCACCTCTTCCCAGTAGCTCACGCGCGAGTACTGGCCCTCGGGCAAGAGTACAAAGAAGCGATGCTGTGCGGGATCCAAGCCAAGGTAAAACCATCAGCTGTTCCACCCATCGTAAATCAATGAGAGAGAGAGAGAGCGTCAGTAAATGGACCTACCAGTGTCGTGCCCAGCGAGATGGTGCTGGCAACAATGGCCGTGAGAAACACGGGCGCACGAAGAAACCAGGCATCCGCGTGGATCAGTGCCAGTGCCGGCAACACGCCGACAAACGCCACTCGCAATACACCAAAGCAGAGATACGCTCGCTCTTGCTGAATCAGCTGATCGTCCGAAAGATGCGGCGCAAACGCCCGCACAACGTCCACTTGTTGGGCCAACTTATCTTCTTCGTCGGCATCCATTCTTGCTAACGGAAAACTGTAGCTGAACGGAAAAGAATCAAGTCTGAAAGGTTCCAACCCATAGATTTCAGGTGGAGACTCAATGAAAACTACTTACAATCGGGAAAGATTACCGCTTCAAGAACAGCAACAACAAAGACACGCAAGGGAAAGAAACGAAAGAAAAAGAAAAAGATTCTTTGCAACTTGTAACAGATGTGAGCAATCCGTTTAGAACGCAGCTACTCCTTAATGCTGACATTGACCTGGTTGGGATCTGCATTGCCATTGACGGCCGCCGCCGCCGCCGTCGGGGATCCAGAAGCCTGCGCTGCTGCTGCAGCAGCCGCTTGTGCTTCTTTGTTGCGACGTGGCGAATTGGCGGAAGCCGCTTTGGTCAGCGAGATAGTGGCCTGCACCGTGTTGACGGCGGCTTTGAACTTGCGACGAGCATTGAAGCGACGCAGTTCCTCGAGGGCGCTGGTCAATTGCACCGTCGCCACTTCGCTGCCCGTGACCCATCGGTGCTCCAGCAATTGCGAAGCAGTTGCTCTACAATCCAACAACAACAACAACACAAGGCATCATGCCATCTTATTAGCGCTCCGATGACCTTCTCGAGCCAATTCGCGTGACACACCTCTGGGCGGGTTTAAGCACCAGCATCTTGGAGATGAGATCCTTGGCTTCGTCAGAGACATGATCCCAATATGGCGAATCAAACTGGTATTTGCCCTTTTTGATTTTGCGAAACAGAGCGTTGTGGTTGTCGTCATGGAACGGAGGGTACCCACAGAGCAAAATGTACGTGATGACGCCAATGCTCCAGATGTCGACCGCTTTGCCGTAGGGTTGGCCTTCCAAAATCTCCGGTGCGACGTACCCGGGTGTACCACATGCCGTCACGAGCCCTTCCGAGTCGAATTCCATCTTCTTGGCAAAGCCAAAGTCGGCCAGTTTGATAGACGCATCGTCGTCGCGACTGGTCAGCAACAGATTCTCTGGCTTGAGATCGCGATGCACAATGTCGGCGTCGTGGCAGTATTTGATGGCTTCCAGCAACAACTTGACCAGATCGCGTGCTTCTCGTTCACTGTAAAAGGACTGTGATATTGTCACCAACACAGGAGCTGTCAGTATGTTTCCATAGAGGTTGGGTTCCTGTGGTTGATGTTGCAAGTACCTTTTCGACAATACGATCAAAGAGTTCGCCGCCTTCCATGAATTCCGTGACGAGATAGTAGTAGTTGGTTTCGGCAAAGAAGTCGTGCAGGATCATAATGTTGGGATGGTTCATCTATGGAGCAACAATCCCTCTTCAGTTAGGGCCGCCACCAGGCCACACATGGGTCACAGCGAGAAAGCCAGACCTGCTTGAGAATAGCCACTTCGGTCGTGAGCGCCTCAATGTCTTCGGCCAACAAGCCTTCTCGTTTGATGCATTTGATGGCATATTTCTGCTTGGAGGCCTTATGGTACCCTTCGCGCACAACGGAGAAAGTGCCCGAGCCAATAGTTTTGCCCAACGTGTACTGATCTTCAAAAGAGTTCGAGCTTGGGGTCGTTGACGCCGACTCTTGACTAGCCTTCACTTCTTGCTGCTGGATTGCTGTTTGGTCCGGTGAGGAACCCGGCTTACTGGCATTAGCATTCGCCTGCACGGGTGAGGCTGATTCGTTGGTGGCCTGCCCCTGTTGCTCATGGATCACCGAAGTGGTCTGATATTGATTGTTTTTGCCAGCCAAAGCATCAGTTCCCACCTTCATCAGAGGACAAGTAATCAATCAAGTCATTCGCTCCCACACTCACACTCTTGGAGCTCACGCAACCCATTTGTCCTTTGTTTACAGTTGTTTTCTTCGGATTTCTTCCTCTTCTTGTCTTTGAACGACGAACAGCGATGCAAAGGACGACGGAAACGAGACAGAGCCAACTGCTTGTCTTTGACTTGTGAAGGGTTCCTTCCTTTTTTGGATTCGGACAAGATCTGGTGAGTCCAAAGTTTGTGTATTCAACGCATCCAACACATTAAATTAGGCTATAAAACGAAGCGAAACGGATATAGTGTCAAGGTCGTGTGGCAGGCAGAGCTTTTGTCACATCGTTCAAATGACATTCACGGCAAGTGACCGCCACCGATTATGAAGGTGAAGCGATCGCCCTAATCAAGCAGCATTTCCAGCGGATCGGTGAACGGGGAGGTGAGCTGTTGCCAAAAGATAACGAAGAGTGAGCGTAGAGGTACAGTACATACCTGCCGAAGCTTGGTGTTGAGCTTTGGTTCCACGTAGCAGGGTGCCCTGAGACGATGGCGCAATCGTTTGCGAGTCAGCGGAGACAAGCAGTTGCTGCTGTCCTGCGATGTCTGAGTGGCGGTGGTGATGATCACGCTGCTGCGTTGACGGCGGTGGAGCTTTGCCTCCCGCTTTTTCACAAAGTGTTTGGCTTGAAGCAACCCATACACATCTCCCTGTTGGTAACGCACAGACATCAACATATGCGGAAATGCAAAGAGAGCCAAAGCCAACACGCGAGATTCACTTGTCGCAGCTTCACATTGATCTTGGGCTCGACGTACGACCGGTGCGGCATGCGCTTGCGCAGCTCTCGCCCCACCATGGATCCCGTCTGTTTCTGCTTATGTTGGTAACGTGCTGCAGTTGTCAGTTTGCATGGTCCACCCATTTTGTCGCATGGGCCTCACGTGGGTTGAAGATTGCATCAACAATACCTGGAGCGAACAGCATTCTGAAGACGTTTCTGCTCGGCTAAAGCATTCCGATTCCTTGTCATTGCGCACACCACCACCACCGCCAGGGTTTCCAATGACCTTTGGGACGCCATCTAAACGACCGAGCTTCTTCTTTGGTGGGGACAGGCATGGCTTCGGCGTAACTTGTGGATCGCTTTTGGATTCTTGTTGGAGCTGTGGCAGTGGCCAGACAGGTTGGTTTCGTTGTGCCAGCTTTATGATGTTGAAGCTCTGACTATACCTGCTGAATTGGTTCGCTCAAACAAAGCGACCGGCTCTGGGTTGCTGGCAGCTTGAGTCGTGGCGACACTGCTGTAGCTTTGTTTTCACTGGCCTGAATATTCACCATGATCCATCACCATCAAGGATGAGGTTTCGACGGCTTCTCGTGTGTTGTGCCTCTGCAAGTTCACAGAGGGTGCTGCGGTACCTTGGCAGTCGATGCTTTTGGTGACGAACACTTCTGCTACCGAGAGACACAAAGAAGACAGAATCGGTGTCATGATGGTAAGGACACGAATTCAAATCGTTCTTGTTTTCCCAACATACAGCGTGTGATGGATGCGCTGACGTCAAGTTGCACTGGATGGCACGAGCGGTCTTCCTGACTGCAATCATTCATCAACCAGTGAGCAAACCAGATTAAAAGCGATGCAACAATCTGCAGGGCCCAACAAACCTTTCGGCGCTGGCTTTTGCTGCTTCACCATCGCCTTCACTGTTCATGAAGCATCACTGTCTTGAGCCAAACGCAGATTCGGGATGCCAACTGGAAAGGCCGGTCATGCATGGAAGCATCGCACCAACCTAAACGAGCAAAATCATCACAATTGGCTTGACGCACTGGTCTCTGTCGCATGAGTCATGGACTTTGCAGCTGTTAATTGGTAGCAAAGCACTCGATGTACCTTCATTGAGTTCCATTTTGGTCACATTCTGGGAGGAGCGCTCTGGTCAGTGAGTGCATGTCATCACTGACTCACAGGAAAAAAGATACAGCACCAGTTGACGCGCCAGTTCCCGGTTCTTCTCCGTCAAGGCACGAACTTGCTCTCGCTCTCTCTCTAACTCTTGCTGCAGACTGTAGAGAAAGCTCACACTCTTCTTGCCAGCTGCGGTGCCTGCCCCATGACTGCCGCTCGATTTGGTCATGCCTATCAAGTCGTAACTTCAAGCCACGTCAAATAGCAACTAAGCGAATACTCACGGTACCACGACGCGTCACAAAACCGTCATTCCACTGTCAGCACAGAGTCAATCCCCTACGGTACAATGTCGTACCGTACGGTACCTCTACCTGCCCACCACCAGCCACCACCAAGAAGTTTGCGTGGGTGTTGGATTTGCGCCGAAGTGAATGGGTGCTGTTGGTTGTTGAGTGTCACCTCTCAGACTTTCAAAAGCTAATACCCTGACAAAGCCAGGAAACAGCCAAACTATCCCAATCGCAGTTGCATTGCTGTTGCCTACCCTTCAAATTTGATGAAACCCCACAGCTCAAGGTGACAGGGCCACGTTTCCCACCATGACACAATGGAATGGGGTAGGGTAAACGGCGATTACACTGCCGATCGAAGATTTTTGTGTGGTGTTGGTGCAGAATAACACGTAAACAGCTTGGGTTCACTATACAATACTGAGCACCAGTCAGATTTGGGAAGTTTTCGCCACTAAAGTCCCCCAACAACAACATTCCTTCCCAGGTCCCAAGCACAAACTGCGTTTACAAAAAGCGCCGAACGTTTGGCACCCACTAAACGGCGCCGACCGAAAAAGAAAGCAAAACAAACAGGCCACCGCGCCAGAGAAAAGAGAAAAGAGAGAAAAAAGAAACAACCAACCGACAACACCAGAAAGGAACAGGAAAAGTCGATTGCAGCCCCGTCGAAACAATTCAGCAATCCAGTCCGCCGTTTCTTGCTATTGTCCGTGGTCTACTTCTGCATTTGGTAGCAGACCAGAGACCACAACGCGTTTGAATTTGGTACCAAAGGCCAAAATATACTCTTGTTGCAACAACAAGCCTCGGAGACGGTAAGGTTTCGTCGGTGGTTTGTGGCCGCGTGTCAGTCACTTGGTGTGTGGAGCGAGTGGACGAGTTGTTGTGGACCCAAATCAAACTGACTTTGTGGATTGATTTTTTGCATTGTTCTGTGCTCGACCGGTGTGGACGACTTTGTGGTTGTCTCTGGGACAGGTGATGGTGATGCTCAACCATCCTCGCCATTCCTCGGGGTCTTCTTCCTGTCTCGAGGAAGACGTTAAGGCGTCTGCTTCCTCTTCGTCGTGTTCTACCTCGTCGGGTCCCGTGGAGGTGTCCAAGGGGTCGTCCCATGGCGAATGGCTGGTGCTGGTGTGTGGGCTGCTGGCCCTGGCGCTGGTGCTCGTCTGGTTTCTTCGTGATCTCGTGCTCGCGACACTGACCAATCCGTTCCAATTGTTCTCCCTGTTGGCCTCGTTGTGTGGCTTTTTTGCCATGGGCTTTTTCGTGTTGGCACTGGTGTCGTTTCATCTGGTGGCTTTGCGTGCGCGATTTCGTGCACGCCATGCTTTGCGGGACCCCGAAAAGTGTCTGCCCGTGTCCTCGTCCACGTCCCACACCGAGCCATCCACGAGACGACTCAAGACTCGCCCGCAAGTTGCCAGCTTTCCACGTAAAGTCACGTCCAAGCCAGCCACTTGTTCTGTGTTGACACCATCGACGCCCGTGTCGACCATGACAGCAACCACGACCACAACAACGGTGACTGCGACCACGACCAAGTGTGCGAGTGTGACAAGTGCTGCTTCGGTCATGCAACCAGCCACGTCATGCGGCAAGGTCAACCCCAATGCGCAGATGTCTACCCCGGTTCCTGTGGTGATGCAGACACCAACGAACGAGGTGTGCAAAATGCAAGAGATGGCCAACAAGATGATGGTGCTGCACTGCGGGACGGTGATTGATATCCAGGGATCCCAGGGTTTTATCATTCCGCACGACCTCGCGTTTGTTCGGAAATGGATGCAGCAGAGCGGAGCCTCCAGTGATTCTTCGTCGGATTGCTCGCAAGCGACCGACCATGCCATCACAGCGACCATTGCGAATGCTCGCCTGCCGTTAGCAAGCCAGTTCCGTTTCCCACTGGTTATTCCATTTGATTTGCTGCCCGAAATGCCGCGCTGTCAGGATTTGGTAGTCGGCAAAATGGTTGAGTTTTCGCTGTGTGTTAAACAGGGGGCCGCCGCTGTAGTATCCTCGGCCACTGGCTCTGTGGAGAACCAGATGATGACTCAGAAGCAACAACTCTGGCAATGGATCGCTACTGACGTGGTGCCACTAGCACCTCATTCGCATCTGACTAGCGACGAAGACTTGCACGTGAAGAGCCGCGCTGCGTTACGCACATGTAAACTCGAGCGTGAGCAACTGTTCGCCAAGGCAATGGAAGACATCAAGACTATTTCACCGCGCAACAAACCCGTTGCGCATCAAATTGATTTGATCAAGTATGCAGAAAACTTGGACGACGATCTGTCGCTTGGAGAGGACCATGACCGACGCCACCATCACCACAACGTTGAACAAACCCTGCTGTAAACAGGAAGGACGCGAAGAATGTTCGAAGAAACACATTTTACGTCTTCTTGCTGAAGCGGTGAACGAAGTGGGTGCACTGGGGCATGCACAGAAGGTCAAAGAAGACAGGGAATGAAGTGGTTTGATCATCAACATCATTCGCGAGGGATGGACATATGTATCAGTAAGGCAAAGCAACAACAACAAAAACAAATGCTCTTGTGGTGAACTTGGCTTGGCTTCTGTTGTGTCTCTTCTTGACAGGGTGTTTGCAAGTCACCATGTCGGTACCCATTCCTTGTCGGATCTGGTTGGCAGCATGGTTCATGCGCTTTGCGGTTACACCAATTTGAACAAGCTTGCTGCGATTGCCGCGTCGTGTGTGCCAACCATGTGGTCCACTTTGGCGTCGTTTCAATCCAAAAAAAGGGTTATTCTGATTGATTGGACTCTTTCGTGAATGGCACTCATTCCTGCATCAAAACAAGAGTTGGTCGATGCACAAGATAGCTCCGTCTCCGAGCGCCGAGCCCGCCACCCAAGTTTCGTACGGTTGGTGCGCGTCTCCACTCGAGACCAATGAAAACGGCTCGACACTCACCGAGCCCAGTCGGTCGACTTCGATGAAGTCTTTGGACGGCTGGGCGTTTGTAATGGATCTCATAACGCTACGCGTGTTTTTCTCTTCCAAATCCAGGCACCGCAGCGTGCTTCGCCACTACTTGGGGTTCCCATACGTTGCCATCACCCTCTTTCTCAGCATTCGCTTTCTCATGGTGTCCCAATCCACGTTGCAAAATGATCTTTTCTGGAGCGACTTCAACTCGACCAGTGGAGGCATTTACGTCGCCAATGTCTTCAACACGATGCTCATGGGTCGCCAGCAAGCTCAGCTCAAGCTCACAGATCCTACCTTTGCCGTGTATGGCACATTAGCAACTGTCAAACCACAAGTCACTTTCTCGTCGTTGTATATCAATGTTTTGCTTTTCCATCGACTCAACACTGCGGACCATGCCATCGCAGCACTTCGCCATCAAGAGAGCTCGTATCGAATGCTGTACAAACAAAACCAGTTTTGTTGGGTGGACTTTGATCGACGGTTCTCCCTCGCACATACCGCCAAGCGCGCCGAAAGATGTCTGGCTAATGACCGAGCCAATGGTGCCGTCTACTTTGAGTCGTATCTGCGCAACTTGGATGCGTTCACTTTTCTAAGCATGTGGAATACTTCGTATTACGCCGGCATTCGAGATCCGCTCAGTGAATCGCCCCAAGGACGCGCGTTTATCAATGGAATTGAGAGTATTTGGACCAGATCGGTGCACTTCAGCACTCAACAGGAACTCGCGTACTGGCAATCCAAAGGCATCACCCATTTCACCATGCAATGGGGCAATTTCGAGCTGCCTGGCATCACGGAGCGCATTGAATTGGTTAGTGGCCTTGGCGTTCGTGTGAACTTCACCATCAAGACCACCGCTGCCGTTGTTCCAGGTCTTCAGACCTCTGTCAAAATGTTTTGGACCCCAGGCAATGATCTCTGGGCCGTGGACAATGCCACTACTTCCATTTCCGGTATGAGTCTGGTGCGCGGCACAACCAATTTCTACGAGAACTTTAATATTTCCATGGAACAAGTCATGATCGATGATGGAGACATTCCGTATCCATTCACACCGACAGACCAGATTCTTCGTCAAGTGCTTGGACCCTTTGGTTCGATTGACATGAAGCACGTGCTCTTTGCCGACTCTTTGTTCGTGTTTGTCATGAACGCCACGGCGAGGATCAATCAAAAACTCTTGAGCAGCCCCCAAGCGCAGCGTCAGTTTTCCAACCTTCCCGAAAGGAAATCCTTTGCCATCATCCCAGCCTCGTGGCGAAGTCTCGAGGAGAACACATGGGGGTACGTTGGCGGGAGTCCACTTTGTAGTGGCGGCGTGAAAGTGCCATACATCCAGAAGTCTCTGGACTATACCGACTCGTGCTCGACCGGAAGCGTTCAGGAATTGGCTCGAGAAACACGATTGACTTTTGTATTGGCCCTGCTGGCTGTTGGGAACCCTGGAGCAGACAAGTTTGAGGCCATTTGCTCTGCAGGCTTGTCGGTCTCTGTAGATTGTATGCATTCACTTGAGTTGACCAGCGAGTTTGTCAACACCAATGTGCCCGAAGAAGATCAAAAAGCCATTCGTTCCTTGGCACTGAACGCCCATCGAGATATGGCTCAGGTGAACCCCGAAATGATTCAATTTGTCGTCAACAACAGCAATGACTCCCACTACGAATTGCTCCGCCAGCCCATCATGAATGCTGAAGTGGATGACCTATGGAACTTCTGGGGGTGGTGGTTCGCATACGAATGGGCTGCAGGAAGTCGTGAGGTGGTCCGTTTCGAGGGAGACGAAGGTTCACTTACGCTGCTTTCGGCGCGAATTCTTCCTGCGACTTTGGATCTTCGAGGCACCGAGATTCCGGCCAGTATGGCTGGGTATTTCTTGCGTATTGTGCAGTACACCACCGTTGTCTCGATCTTGTGCGCGTGTCTTGCGCTGCTATATACGTTGACAAGCCGTGGACACATTGCAGGTGCCAATTTACTCAAGTTCAATCGCGTTACCAGTGCCGTGTGGATTGGGAGACCTCTCGTGTTAGCTCGAGGTATTGTCGCCGTCTGCATGATCAGCACCAGTGACGTGTTTCTCAAGCTTCACTTCCAAATGACCAAGTTTGAAGAAACAAAAAAGGCTTGGTACAATGTCCTCATCACTGCAGGAGAATCCTGTTGGTTTTCATACGTGACCGTCGACTTGTTTGTCACTGCCACTCAAGGATACACATATCTGTACGCTTCGGTGAGCAGCGTGTTGGTGCAAGTGATCAATGCCATGATTGACTTTGTGATGCCGTTTGAGCACACAGCAGAGATTGATGTCCAGTGCGAGATGGTGGTGTTTTATCAGGAGATCTCGTGTCGAAGCGGCAGAGTGGCGATTGGCAATCCATGGCGATTTCTCACGATCTCTGGCGTCGCGATCGCCATCACAATCTTGACGTATGTGGTCTTGCGGCTCACGACTCGGCCAGCACCAGTGTTTCAAGGAGGGGAAGTGTTGTTGTCGGGGATCGCCAAGGAGGTGTTTGTGACTGAGGACTGGATCCACGACGGTCGATGGTATCTGGACAAGGCCTCCGCGTTGTTATCCGGTCTCGTGACGCTGAATTTCGGAGGTTGTTCGCGAGTGTTAGAGGTCAAGTCGTGGACGCTTTTGTATCTCAAGCTAAACCGACTGTACAGCGTCAAACCACGCGATAGCAGTCGCAATACCCAAACGTGTCGGTCTATTCAGACCCAAACAAGCACCAAACGCGTCAGTGAGTTGCCGTCGAGACTGAAGTACGCGATCGCTCTTGTACTCCACATTGGTGGCAGCCAGGACATTCAAGAGTCATCGTTCAACAAGTCTGGTCGACGAGCTTGGAGGCAAGCCACCTCGACCAAACCGCCTTGAAGAGATGTAGATAACTGCTCAATACGAGAGATTTGGCCACACAGTCAGACAGCGCAATGAACAGCTCTTTCTTTATCTCCTATGTGTATCTCTAGCACCCGCCGGTCATCAAAAAGCAGTCGCTTGTCCTCTCCATCGTGCTATACGCCGCGTTCCTGCTCTCACTTCAAGACGACGTGCTCCATTTACGACGACCACTTTCAAGAATCTCTCGAATCTCGTTGCTGGCATTCGCGCTTGGTGTAGCGCCGTCGTTGTCTTCAATGTCGACTTGTGCGCCATGTTCAACCTGTTGCAAGAAAACATCACTTAGCACCTTTGGATTGGCTGGAAAAACACCCACACGGTGAAGCGTCACTCACCAACAATTTCACCAATTCTTCTTCCTCGCCACACACAGCATAGTGGAGACTTGTCATGCCATCAGCATCCTTCATGCCACCCACAGTTGATCAGCAATTACTCCAAGCAGAGAAAAACAGAAATGCAAGAGACGCGCACTTGAACATTGAGATCTGCCTTTTGGTCGAGAAGATACCGCACGATGTTCAGTTGTGCTCGATCCACGGCCCAATGCAGCATGGTTCTTCCTTCATCGTCCTGTGCGTTCACGTCCACTCCTTTGGCCACTTCTGCTTGGACTTTGTCGAGGTCTCCGATGCTTGCGAAATGAAACGCATCCTCTTGCACTTGCCATTCTTTTCCCGATCTTTAATGCAAGCAGCAAGAAACCGTCCGTCAACCAGAGACTTCTCTTCACGCAACGGTAGCCACATTACTCCAACTCACTTGTCCACCAGCATCGTGCTCACCGCTCCCATGTTGATCATTCCATCGTCTCCACCAGTACTCTCCTTGTCACTTCCACCAGCTACCGTAGGGTGTTTGCCCGAGATGGAGAATCGTGTGCCGAAAAACTGCTGCACCGCGCTCACGTATTTGTCTTTGGCTTCTTCGCTCGTCATGGCACCAAGTGCGTGCCAGGCCTCCCTGTATGTGTGTGTGGGGGGACACACAGCACAAGTCCATCAGATTGATCCATAGGCGACAGGAGTTGCGCTGCGAATGGTACCATTTGGCGCTGCCGACCATGTCAACCGCGGAAGGTTTTGGCACGTCGCATGGACCTCCTTGCGCCTGTTTGAACAGTGCATACAGCGCCAATCGCTGTCCTCAACCAGAGCACAAGGTTCCATAGAGTGTTCAAGTCTGTGAGTGACGGGAGGTTCCTGCAGAGAGATGGTCTGGTCCGGTTGGTCCCAACCTGTTCATTGCCGAGCTTTTTGCCTGCCCGCGAGCTAACAAAATCGACGGCCACTTGAAACTTTCCATCTCGTTCACTCAGTCCACGCTACAACAACAACAACAACAGTAGAGAAAGAAACAACAACAAGAAGAATCACTTGATGAGCAGAACCAATCAGCGGCGGCAGTAGGCTGCTTGCGACGCGATGGCACGGTGGAGTGGAGGGGGGGGGGGGAGGAGGAGAGCGAGAGAGATGAGAGTACCTCGAGCATGTACTCTTGCAAGGTGACACAAGACACCGCCGAACTTTCCTCGTCAGCAGAAGCAGTGGACCAACTGGTGCGTTTGTCCAATAGCCAGCGCACTGCAAAGGGCAGCACAATGGGAATCAGCAGCGCAAACCAGACGGTCGCCAACAACTTGAGCGTCACAAGCCATTCCTCGTCCATTCTTGTGTGGGAGTGCCGACCGTGGCGTGGACCACACCATCTGTCAACTGAACTTCAAGTTGTACAGTGATATGAGCAGCACCTTAATGTCAATTGAATCAACCAGTGGTCCAACGGCAGTGCCATGGTGCTTTCTCCAAGCGGTTGACCGCGCTGTTTGTTGTATACGCGGCGTCAGAGAGTGATCTTGTTCGTGGGGTCGCTCGTGGATGATATCTCCACCTCGTGGGGACAGTGTCAGTGGTATGGTGCGCATGCCCACAGAAGCCGATGCAATCTGCTTAAACATGCTGCTAGTTGAGAGCCAAGACGCCCGTTTAACGATGCCGCCTTGGACGGGAGCTTCAACGCTGTACGGCAGCAACCCAAACAATTAGTTGTCTTGCTATCGTTCACATTGTGCATACGTTTGGTTGGCGGGAACTCGTTCGACATTAACCACATCATGTTAGTTGGTAGGTGTTGTCACGATAGGGCTGGAAGGCAAACACTCACTAACTCTGCACATCGAAGTGCCTCCCAATCCAACCAACGCCTGGCATGCACTGCCTCGTTGCCGGCGTAATATGCCAAGTCAAGACGGTTCTGTGCCAGGTCTTGTGTGTATGTCTGTGTGTATGTACGAAGGTTCATC
>JAMFLO010000583.1:0-16970 GCA_027475765.1 Paralagenidium karlingii
GGGTGCGTGCTCGACATTTGCGACATCTCCACTAGGCGTCTCTGCTTGATGTGCAGCTGGCACTTCCTCGGCGTTCGTGAGAAACTCGGGAATGTCTTCGCCAGTGCATTGCCATAGCTTTAAGATCACTTGGCTTGGAAACAGCTATTTTGGACAAACTACCCTGTCAAAAATCAATTCAAATGGTCAACCTTGTCCAAAAAGCGCACTCACTTCTTTCTTGTGCCACAACTCCAACAGTTGCGCCACCGACTGGCGATCAGTGGGCGAGTTGCTGACCAATGAGATGGCTTCTTCGAGGTGGTCTTGGAAAAACCT
The DNA here is from genome assembly GCA_027475765.1 of Paralagenidium karlingii. NCBI lineage: Eukaryota > Oomycota > Peronosporomycetes > Paralagenidium > Paralagenidium karlingii. The sequence continues at coordinate 319 of JAMFLO010000583.1, forward strand.
GAAGAATGGCGAGTCCTCGGCCACTGAGGTTTTTTGCAGCACATGATTCGCCACATAAAGAAAAGCGATGCGCTCGGATAGAAAATCGCTAGCGCGCAGCTCCTGGATCCATAACGAGACCATCTCTCGCTGACGGTCGACGTCTTTTTCCTCGGCTGCCTTGAGCATTAGCGCGCTGACGCTCTCCACGCGCTCCTGCGTGTCGTCCAACTCGCGCAATTCCACCAGGAACTCGTCCATTTCTGACACGTTCTCTTTGGCTGACTATGGAAAGTGACAGACGTGGACCGGTTCACCATCAGTGACTGGGGTGTAACCACAGAGGAATGTATGAGACAGGACGCGAGATCACGACAACCAGAAAGGAATGAACAGAAGTCTTATTGAAGAAGGAGATCTACGTTGGCACAGCAAACGACTAAAGAGATCAAATTGATGCATCGCACTCTCCTCACTTGTCCTGAAGAGCTGGCGGTGAAGTGTTTTCCGGAGAAGAGAGGAACTTGATGAACCGAATGAGGGACTGCGCAATGAACGCAGGCATGCGCTGACGTTTCAAGAGTCGCCACACTCGATAGAAAAGCAGCACCAGAAGAAATCGACGGAAATTCTTGTTGCGTGTCCACTCCAACACGATTTGCACACCGCGACGAGCATAAAACTCGATTACAAAGAGCATCGAGTCATCCAGTCGTTCCTGTAGTTCTTGCTGGCAAACACTCAGTTCTTGAAGCTCATTCTGTGAGAGAGCATCCGACAGCAAACAACTTGAGAACAAAAATCCACTTTTGCAGGGTGCACATGCAAGTTGTCGACTCACGTAATGCTCAGTCACTCGTGCGTCGCAGGTCTTGACAAGTGCCGTGAGCTGAGAGCGCATGAGATCCATTTGCCGTGTCTCTCTGGAATAAAGTGCGTGCTGTTCACCAGAATCAGCGAAAATACACAAATGATCCTAAACAGCTCAAGCGGATGATTGGAAGGCGCCTCACATTCTCTCTTGTCAAGCCAAGCAGATGGTTCTCTAGTTCTTCTCGTCGCTTGGTTTCCTCTTCTAAACGATGCTGAAGCTCGTTGACATCTTCAAAAACCTTTGGAAGTCGATCAAACATACTCATGGGTTTCTGGGCCTAGAATTGTGACGTGGTTGGTGGTTTTGGCCAGTGTGCTCCAATCCCCCAAGCTGTGTGCATTCGAAACGTAATACCTCAGAGTGAGTCTCGTTGTTGCTATGTACGTGCACCAGCGTGTCTCTGACTGTCTTGCTTCTGCGCCAATCATCCACGAGGTTGTCGAGCGTCATTGTGTAGCGTCGCATGGCTTCGTGTCGGGTCATCTGACCCAGTGCTTTCCACTTTTCCCTAGTCGCATTCGATTCCGTTGTCCATCATTCAGTTTGGCAGCCAATTGACGGCAAAGTCTCAAGCTACAGTCGGTGCGTGAAACTCACCGCTTGGCGAGGTCGAGTTTGCTCAGACTGGTCGACGGTGGGGTCCCAGGACAGGGACCAACAGTGGCCTGTTGGTAGAACGCGTAAAAGTCTTTTTTCGGCCCCGAGCTCTCCTGTGTCAGGATGCGATGCGGTCCTGAAGAGCAAGGTCAAAGATGAGTCGTCGTCTCATCCTGCAGTGGATCTGATCTGATCTGATCTGATCTGATCTGAACTGATCTGCTCCCGAGCGTGAGCTCACCGTGATACGACTCCACAAAGAGCACTGCGGCCGCGAATTCTGTCTCGATCTCGCTGCAGGAATCGCAGGTCGCTGGATGGACGGCGCGAGTGGTGGTCGCAGCCCCATGCGGTTGCTGAGGTTGCAGCACGGGCGTGGACGGTAGCGAGGACCCGAGCAGCAGCGCGTCGTCATCAATGTCAGCGATCGAGGCCGTGGGGCCACTGGCGATGCTGCTCGCGGGGCTCTGTAGCACCGAAGAAAGAGCAGAAGACGCCGCCGTCAGCGTCGAAGAGGAAGTGGACAAGAACGGGCCGCCGCCGTTGCTGGTTCCGTGGCCGCTTCCCGTCGTGGTCAGCCGAGCGGCGAGGCGAAGCGCAGCCATGAGCCCACCCACCACCACGTTTCTCTGATTCTTCAACACCGACGCGAAGAACCCTGTCAAAATTGATCAGACCACCATGCATCGTCTTTGACCGACTTGAACCTGAAACACCTTGCAGCATCCCCATGCCTATGCAAAAGGCTACACTGACATGAGCAGCTTGTGGAGTGCTGGAGGTGGAGCCGCCGTTGGGGCCGTGGTTGGCTTTGGCCTGGCGCTGCTGGTGCTCTGGCGAGTAGCGGAGCTGCCGCATGTGGAGTTTCAGCGCAGCCACCAGCTCTCCGAATTTGCTGACTATGATTTGGTGCTGTCGGCTGGCGACTGCAACAGCTCCAAGCTGAAGAAGAAGACCAAACACAAGGTCGGGGACATGGCATGGGTGGCCCAACTGACGCGCATCCCACTCGTTCGCACGCTATTGGGCAACTTTGCGTGGAGCCAAAGCGGATTCGGCCAAGTGCGCGAGTGAGTAAGCTCAGCTCCCGTTGGATGCTGACCCTCTGTCTGATTCCTGCCTCTTGTTGTCTGCAGATTGGCAGCCATTCTGCCAGATCTGCCTATGTACTATCCGTTTGTGGCGCCGACGCCAGAGCAACTCCGCGCAAACCAACCACTTCCGCCGCTTTCCGAGTTTGCGGCCAAAGCACTGGAAGAGAACGAACCAGCGAAGGGCCTTTTCAAGCGCTACAGCATCGCAGATTACACCTCTCGCTATCGCTCAGGCGAGCTCACGCCGACCCAAGTGGCCAAAGCTGTGCTGGCGGCCATTGACAAGTCGGACCAGTCACAGGTTCCGCTGCGCGCATTTGTCAGCGTCATCAAGGAGCAAGTGCTGCAGCAGGCGGAGGAATCCACCAAGCGATACCAAGTCGGCAAGCCGTTGGGAGTTCTAGATGGGGTTTTGGTCGCCATCAAGGATGAACTGGACGTGGCCGGCCACCCAACTTTTGTTGGCACTTCGTTTCTTGGTTCCATTCTGGGCGTCGCGGGCAAGAATGCGGTCGTCGTGGAAAAGCTGCAAGCAGCAGGTGCAGTGATCGTGGGCAAAACCAACATGTTTGAGGTTGGCGCTGGCATCACGGGTTTCAACCGCCACTTTGGAACACCACGCAACCCGTATAATCCTCTCCATGACACGGGCGGATCGTCTAGCGGGTCCGCCGCAGCAGTGTCGTCCGGTCTGGTTCCGCTTGCGTTGGGTGTAGACGCAGGAGGCTCCGTGCGCATTCCTTCTGCATTGTGCGGAATTGTGGGTCTCAAACCCACATTTGGCCGTGTCTCGACTCTCACAGTGGGCTGTCCTTCACTTGGGCACATTGGACCAATCGCTGGCAGTGTGCGTGATGCTGCCGTTGGGTACACCATCATCAGTGGAGGCCACCCGAGCTATCCGCCAAGCTTGACCCAGCCAAACGTAGCGCTGACTTCTTTTGACGCGACATCATCTTTCGCTGGTATCCGAATCGGTGTTTTCAGAGAGTATTTCAACCATTGCAGCCCCGAGATCTTGCAAGCTGCGGACCAATCGATCGAGTGGTTGAAACAGAAAGGCGCAAGCGTTGTCGATGTGCACATCAGTCATCTCCGTCGATTGCGCGCTGCCCATGCCATCAGCGCATTGAGCGACATGGTGCAAATCCTTGAGCCTTTGCTTGACGAGCACATGGCAGAGATGGGACCGGACGTCCAGATCGAACTGAACCTCGCCCGTTCGTTTTCGGCACGCGATCTCATTGCTGCCCAAAAGCTTCGTTCGTTTGCAATGCGAAAAGCCCTCGAGATGTTCCAAGAGATTGATGTGTTGGTGACTCCCGCAACTGCCATCACGGCTCCCGTGATCGTCGATGAGTTGAATGGCTCTGGCGAATCGGATTTCGATCTGGTATGGAAGGTTGCTCGATACATGTTTTATGGGAACCTGGTGGGCATTCCCGGAGTTGTGGTTCCAATTGGCTACGACGTCGCGGGGCTTCCCATTTCGATGCAATTCCAGGCTGCCCATTGGAACGAGGACGTGATTCTGCGAGTAGCTCACGCAACAGAGCAGCATTTTGCTCCCAAGCAGAGACAGCCTCAGGTGTTCTTTGACATCATCAAGGATGCCAAGTTGCAGGCGTAATACAAGAAGAAGAAGAAGAAGAAGAAGAAGAAGAAGAAGAAGAAGAAGAAGAAGAAGAAGGTAGATGCTTTTTGAATCGTTGGGTAAACGCCTTCTAATACAGCCATTCCCCTGAGCTTGTCCAACGGTCACAAGTGGCTCTGCGCCGCGTCCCAGATCGTTCGAAAGCCATTCCACCACTCCCCAAAAGGATCAGTCTGGGAAGAACACTGCAAGGATGAGCACTCAGGATGATGCTGCGAATGCGCGGATCAACCCCAGTAAGACGCTCAAAGGAAGTTTGACCATCTATTACCCCATCTTGGGGCTGGGGCTGGTGCTCTTTGAGTTTCTGCGAAGATCCAGTCGACATGCCTACGATCCGCGTGGCGCTGGCGGGAGCATTTCGTGGTGGTTTAGCTCTCTCAAACGGTCGGATGGCGTGTTTGGTTGGATCTTGATGGTGTACTGCGTCTCGGACGACGAGATCATGGAGAAATGTGGCCTGGATTCGCTTTCGTTTGTGCGGTTCTTGCGAATGGGCCAGAAAGTCACCTTGTTGATCGCCTGTACCGCGGCCATCTCGCTGCCGCTGTACGCGGCGTCGGCTCCCCCGGGGAATCGCAGTCTTGATCCGCTCGAGCGAATTAGCCTTTCATCAGTTCCCCAGAACGACCGACGTTTGTGGGTACCCACAGTATTTGCCTATTGCATCACGTGCTTCACGTTGTACCTGATCTGGAAAGAGTACAAAGTGTACGTGGACCATCGCCATGAAGTGCTTCGACGTCTTGAAGCTGCGCAGTACAGCATTCTGCTGGACGATTTGCCGCAAAAGCTATGCACCAGAGTCACCCTCGAAAAGTTTCTGTGCGACTTGTTTCCTGGCGTCATTCGATGTGTCTGTGTGGCAGTCGAGTGCAGTCAGCTGGAAGGATATGTGTCGAAACGCGAAAGCGTGCGTAATGCACTGGAGCACGCCCAGGCTCAGCTGGAACGGTCGAACCAACGTCCCACTCATCGCGTGGGCGCTCCTCTTTGGCAGCGACTCCTCTTCTGTGGCCAGGCTGGACATAAAGTAGACTCGATCGAGTACTATGACAAGCTACTAGCCGATCTGAACACCTTGGTAGCCGAAGAAATTGAGTTGATCGACGCCGCACAGGCGCGACTTGCGCGGTTTGTCGACTATCAGGAACGCTTCAAAGACATCTCTCGCAGAAACGCGCAGTTGCCGCCGGTTCTGTCGCCGAACAAAGACGGCGAGTCCCTTCCGATCGCTAATCAATGTCTGCCAGTGCGCTCGCCTCTTGAAGAAAGCGAAAAAGAAGACAGCGATTGTGATGAGGACCAACAGACCGCCAAACTCTATTTCGTCATGCGACGATCCGCGTTTGTGTCGTTCACCAGTCTGACAGCCGCTCAGCTCGCACAGCAGGCCGTGGAATCCAAGAGTCCCGTTGAGATGAATGTGGCGAGTGCCCCTCATGTCGACGATGTCAAGTGGGAGAACATCGGATTGAGGTTTCGAACGCGCGAGTTCTGGCGATTTGTATCTGGCGTCGCCACCGGGCTGATTGTATTCTTTTGGACCATACCAACCGCTTTCGTGGTGTCTTTGGCCACTGTCGAGTCACTTCGCCATACTCTTCCGTTTCTAAACCATGCAATCGACAAATACCCGATCTTGGAGCAAGTGTTCAAGCAACTTGCGCCGCTGTTGCTGTTGGGCATGAGCGCGTTGGCTCCTGTCGTGTTTAAATTCTTGTCAACCAAAGAGGGCCATGCGTCCGAGACCGAAGTACGTGCATCGCTGTTCACCAAGCTTGCGTTCTTCCAGTTGATTCAGATCTTCTTTGTGACGGTGATCGTGGGCACCATCCTCGACAGTCTCAAGCAGATCATTGATCACCCCAAAGCAATCATCGACATGCTGGGGCGAAGTATGCCGCAGCAATCGGCGTTCTTCATGTCGTATGTCATTGTGCTCACCGGGTTGAGCATCACACTAGAGTTGCTCCGGGTTGTGCCGTGGATTCTCGACCTCTTGTTTCGATCTTTAGCGCCCCAATTGACCCGACGAGAACGCAACGCCAAGTGGTTGGGAATGACTCGCATCTCTAAGACCGACAGCTTCGATCCGACCAGCACCTTTGCCGACTGCTTTCTCGTGATGTTGGTGAGTCTGACGTTCTCGACCATTGCGCCGCTCGTGTGCTGCTTCACTGGGTTTTTCTTCTTGGTCGCCGACGTAGTCTATCGCCGTCAAATGATGTCAGTGTATAAGCCGTCGACTTTCGCGATGGGCGCGTATTGGCCACGGCTGTACAACTTTTTGATTGCCGCCCTGGTGCTATCACAACTGACGTTGCTTGGCTTGCTGTCACTCAAACTGGCGGCAGTGCAATTCGCACTCATTCTAGTGCTGATCTTCTTCACATTGGTGTTCCATCACTACATCTCGCGTCTTTACCCCCGGGTCGCCAAGAACCTGCCACTCAAAGAATGCGTGCGCATGGATGATTTGCGCTCCAAGCAGAACCAGGCTAACCTGTTTCAGTTTGTCGACAACGTCTATCGACAGCCTGCAATGAGTGAGCGTCGTCCTCTCCAACCAAACGCCGATCTCAACGAGGACACTGTCCTGGCGTATTCTCCACCCGAGATCCATTCGCAAGTTGACAGAGAAGCTGCGGCAGCATGAGAGAATAGCTGATTCTTTGGATTATTAAATAATGTGCGTGGCTATTGATTCTTTGTCGGGCTCGCTCGCAGTCTCTATGGTCAGTGGTTTGCAGCAAAAACTGGTTGACTGTTGAAGTACTCGTTCCTGGCTGTCGTCACCCAACAGCTCCAGCAACCAACTGGTCACTTTGCGACTCGCATCACTCTTGCAGGTCGCTACCACTTCCAGTCGTAGATCAGTCACTATGATCTGGCGTAACCTCTTGCGCAAATCGACCTCCAAGCCCAGGGTTTGCCGAAGAAGTGGCAGTAAAAACTCATCAAACTGGATCACCGCATTCGCAGAGACCTGACTCAAGTAGAGAGGCTTGCGGAGACCGGTTCGACGCACGGAATTGATCAACCAGTCTCTTAGATGCATCGTTTTGGTTTTCTCGGTGGACCAAGTCGCCAAAAAGGCTCGAAGTGATGCCTGACATTCCTCCCGAGCTGTTGCGCTGAGTCCAACCCCGTGGAGCCTGGTGCATGTACTGGTTGAAATGGACGCCGGACAAAACTCAGTCTCAAGGCTGTCGAAGCTATCGTTCGCTTTCTCTTTCTCCTGAAGCTCTTCACGGAGACGCTCCAGTTCTCGAAGAAGCGACTGGTTGGTACGATCGAGCGATTCGCACTCATCACTGATGGCAAGATACTCAAACTTGAAGCGCTTGACGAGCTCCTCCAGTGCGATGATACGTTGGCCCAGTTGAGTCGACGCCTTGGCAGTGTTGAGTATCGCAAACTCAGCATTGTTTTCAATACGAGCATTGGCTTCGGAGTCCAGGCGATGCCTCGAGTGAAGACGTCCGTTGTCCTGAAAGACATCTTTTGGGTGAATACTCTGCTGGTGTTCTCGCTTCAACGACAACGCCTGCTCGCCGAGCAGCTTCAAGAGCACCTGAAGTCGTTTGAACTTGTCGATACCTCGCAATTGTTTTTCCAATTCGTCTTCTTCCAAAGCGTCCAGCGATTCCACGTCAGAATCACGAAGAACCCACACAGATTTGCGTTTCTGAAACTGGGACGCTCGCTCACTGTCGGTAGTCTCGACCACAGACCCGTCATCCACTTCGGAAGCGTTGTTATTGTTGTGACTGCTGTCTCGTTCGTCCATGTCCACTCGCATGGTGTCGTTCAAGCGCTGATACACCTCCAACGACTTGCGAAGACTCTTGATCAGCTCTCGTTCTTCGTCGCGCTCTTCCTGGGCGATCGCTAACTGTTTTTCGGTGCGCTTGAGTTGTTCTTGGACCATTTGGGTCTCTTTCTTGGCTTCCTGCAGACTTGCATCCAGAGGCTTGAGCTGTTGGAGTCTCTTTCGGGCGTGTTTCAGCTCCATGCGCAGCAGCGAGTTCTGTTCAAGTTGTTCATCGAGTCTGGTTTCGGCCTCTTTGAGCCGCATCACAAACTTTTGTTTTGGGCTGAATCCACGCGCCATGCGATCCTGGCAATGGGGCTTGGTTGCCAAGCGAAATGCATCGTCTTTGAGTAACCCACCACCACCGCGACCAGAAGTCGGTGGCGAGCTGGTGGTGCGCACAAGCAGCGAATGGAGCGAATGGTGCGCGTGATTCGCGGCCGTTCGCTGGAGTTTTTCTTCTTCGAGCGCCACAAGGCGCCGTTTCGCGAGATCGAGTTCTTCGCCGAGGTTTTTGGCGTCGATGATGGCGTCGCGTAAATGGCTTTTGGTCAACGCGAGGGTGCGGTCTTTCTCGGCTTCCACACGCAGCCATTCGAGTTTTTCTTTTTCCAGACGCGTCACTTGCACACGTAAAGTTCGCACTTCGTCCACCAGTTGGTCGTTTTCTTCCAACAGCCGAATGCCGGCTCGAGCTGCCAGCTGAAGCTCACGGTCACGATCTTCTTCTTCTTCTTCTTCTTCTTCTTGAGGCGGAGGAGATGCTGATGCTTCGGATGCTTCTTCTGCTTCCTCCTTTTCCTTCCCAGCAACCTCCGCAGCGTCGACAGTAGCCGCGTCGTCACGGCTGCGGCGTCCATTCGTCCCTTTGGCCATCGCGTCCCAACGGTTTCTTTGCTTACCAAGCACAATCCGACCAACACTTTGATGGGTACCGTACCAGCCAGTGTACAGTACCGTGCTCTCTCACTCAGAAAGGCCTTCTGGTACAGGGTACCACTTGCCAGTTTCATTTGTCTGATTCTGTGCAAAGATCGACACCACCAGGGCCATGTTCTGCGGCGAGTGCGGCCATCGCTGGGCGCCAGATGAGATCGCGACGGCGCGCTTTTGCGCCGAATGTGGCGCCCCCCGAGAGGATCTTCCTGCTGCCGCTTCCTCTTCTTCTGTGACTACGCCTGTTGTGCCTCCTGCAGCTGTTGCTGCCCCGACTCCTGCTCCTGTGCGCGCCCCTAGCTTCAACGCAGCCGCCGTGACACCCGCTGCTGCTGGTGCCTCCATGCCTGTGGCCTCCTATGCGCCGTCCCCTGGGCTTGCTTCCTCGCCTCCCCCTTCGATCGGACTGTCGACTGCTGCCAGTGGCGTGTGCTCCAAGTGCTTCGTGCCGTTCAGTGACCCGACGGCTGCCTTTTGCGGTGAATGTGGCCACCCGAAACCAGTTGCTCGATCCGGTTCGTCGCTCGGCACGGGAAGTGCGTCGTTTGCCCGCAGCAGCTCATCGATGAGCAGCTCTGCAGCGCCGTCCAACGTGGTTGACGATGGCTCGACGGACCTATTTGGCGTCGCCTCCACACCGTCGACCAACCCGGCCTCGTCCTATTCGCCCTATTCTCCGCCGATGAACCCGTCGGCTTTCGCAGTGTCAACAGCACCGCTGAGTTACTCCATGCCGGCTCCGGCTGCCTCGACGACCTCCATGGGATCGGCAACGCCAGCATCAATCTCGTATCAGCCACCAATGTCGACGCCACTTTCAGGGCCGGTCGCAACAGGTTCACCTCAAATGGCTGCGTCCACGGCGTTTGAAACCCCACCAGCGTCGGTAACCTTGCTTCCCAAGGGACCGTTGTCAACCAACATCAGTGACATGCTCTCGCATCTTTCAGGTTGGTTTGATTTGAATGTGGCACAAATGCCAATGACTGCTCACGTGGTTTTGTCTGTAATGGTAGTCAAACCTTCTGAGGAGAGAGCTGAACCGGATGGAGATGGGATCGGTGTCGTCATCCAGAACGTCACTCGAGCGAGAAACATGGACTCGCTCTCCACAAGACTCGAGATATCTGCCGCTGTCGAGCGGAACAAAGTGAATCCGATGGAAACCGTTGACGGTTACCACGTCACCAAGGCCAACGACTTCATCACAGTCGTTCACAATGCCAATATGGATCCCATTGAGGAGAAATACTACGACGAGCGCTCGCTTCCGGACAGCGGAGAATGGCAGCAGCTTCTACGGCGCAATCGTCAAAGTGGAACCAAGTTCACAGGTGGCTTTTGCATCCTTCTTGGGTTTATTTGCTCATGACTCTGTGGTAGTCGGCTGGCGGGATTGTGTTTAATCTGTTGGTGTGGCACTCTTTCTGACCACCAGATCCTCAATTCCCGCCGGATTCTTCTTCGTTGTTCCGGGATGCCAACAACAAAAAGTTTCCGCATTTGGAGGAAAACATTTGGAGGTGGAAGCGCTTGTCAGAGTTCTTCAACGAAACAGCGTGAGTCTCTCATCCTCCACCTGCATCTTTTTGTCTCGTGTGAACTGCTCACCAGGTTGTCTGTGATACAGATATGTCGAAATCACAATGCTGGACGATGCAAAAAAGCTAGTGTGCTCTATCGCTATCAAGTCTCCCGCCGAGGCAGAGAGCATTCTTGATGTGATCCGCATGAATCAATCGTCTGTTGACGCCAGCTTCTTGGATATCGCCAAACGCGCAGTGACATTCGGACTGTCCAAGCGCAAACGAGAGCACATGTTGCTGCTCACCACCAACATGATCACCCACTTGAGTGAGAAAGATCACTTGGGTGTTCAGCGTTTTGACCAGCTGTGGGAGAAAAGTCTGCTTGAACATTACAAACCGCTCAAGTTCACCGGCGTCGGCAACGGTACCGGATATCGCGTTGATAGTGGAGATCCGCGTGTGCTTTCCAAGGTATCGGTGCTGGTGCCCATTTATTTTCAAGCAGAAGGCACCTGCATTTTTGATCGTTCAAGAGAGCATCGATCTGCCTGCCCACAAACAGGGGTTGGCATTGAACCAGGCGAGATCTGCCAAGGACGCTTGGCCGATTCGTACTTGTTCGGTGCGCTCTCAATTCTTTCGACATCTCCTAATGCTTTGTCACAACTATTTCCCAGCATTGACGATGACTTGATCAAACGCGATCAAGTGGAATTAGCTTCCGTTTACCCACGAGAACAACAATACAACGAAGAAGGCGTTTACGCAGTTCGATTCTGGAGAAACAATCGAAGTCGGGTTGTCGTCATTGACGATTTCATTCCGTGTAGTCGGAGCGGAAAACCAGTGTTCGGTTCGTTCACAGGCAGCAACGGCAAATTCGAAGTGTGGTCTCTTCTCGTTGAAAAAGCGTATGCGAAGCTCCATGGTGGGTACGAAGCCATCATTGGAGGGCAAGAAGCCATTTGCCTTCAAGATCTGTGGGGAGGCGTTCCCGCAGACTTCAAGCTTCCATCGACAGAAGACGCAGCATGGGAAAGAATCCGATCGGAGCTTCAATCGGGCTCGCTGCTTGGGTGCATGAATGATGATATTCAGTTGGATTTGCCCAGTGGCCTTCGCAAGTCTGTTGCGTATGGTATTATGAAACTCGTCGAGATTCAATACCAAGGTGCCGCTGCCCGACTAATTCAGCTACGCAACAGCTTTGGTCGAACTCCGCTGGGGGATGGCAACATCAACGGCAAGTGGAGAGGAGCCTGGTCGTCTAGTGATGAGCGATGGAAATCGATGTCTCGCATCCAGAAGGTCGAGTGTGGTTTCCAATTCCGCGATGATGCAACCATTTGGATGGATTTCTCTGCGTTTTACTGCTTTTTCAACACAGTGATTCTCTCGAAGAACTTGTACAACTTCAAATCGGTTCCAGATGGGCTGGGCAATCCTGTTGCGCCAACATTGAGCATTCATCTGATCAGTGGCGAATGGAGCGGCGTCACGAGTGGTGGAAGAGAAGCCATGCATCTAAATCCCCAGTATCAGCTCTTTTGTCCTGTGGCCAAGGGTTGTCAGTTGACGGTTCACTTGGAGCAGCCATCGCGACGAATGAATATGATGACGGAATACCCGTATTATGTCGCTCCCATCGTCCTCAAGAATGGAGAATCGCGTCAGAGAAAGATTGACCTATCGAGCGACGTCTTGTCTTTGGGAACGTTCATTTCGAATCGGAGCTGTTTGCTCGAAGTGGCTCTCGATCAGGATCCGAATGTCGACGCCAACCGCCCGTTTGTTGTGATTCCTGCCACGTATGAAGGCAACCTGGCGCGCATGTCGTACTATATGACGTTGTTCACCTCAAAACCGACGGCGATCGTGCCAATCTCTGACACTGGCTCGCTACCAATTTGTTGTGTCTGCCAGCGTGCCCTGGTGGGATCATTCCGTACTTTCACTCACGATGGTGTCACGGATCGTGTGTGCAAAGAGCCGTGCGCTAGCATCTACAAAGAGCGCACGACTCCGTTGTGTGCTGAATGCTCCCAGCGCATTGAGCAAGTGGAAGGTCATTTTTCTGGTCGGATGTACACTTTGTCGGACGGTGTGTGTGTGCACGCAGAGTGCGTTGACGCGTACCGCATCCGACGTGCCGAAAAATGTGCTCACTGCGGGCAAGCAATCACTCCTATTCCTGGCCGATTCGAGGGCAAGTATTTCGACTTGAGTGGGCTCAAGATTCATGCCGAGTGTATGGAGAGTTATCAGTTGAGCAAAGCCAAACGATGTCTCCACTGTAGTGAACCGATCATGGAAGTGGCAGGCAAATTCAGTGGCAAGTTCTACAAGATCGCCGACTCGGTGAATGATGATCAAGTGCATTTCGAGTGTTGGGAAGCGTATCAACAAGCCAAGGCACCGAAATGCGTTCACTGCCACGAAGCCATCATGAAGATCGTGGGCAGGTTCGACGGCCGCTTTTACGAACTGAACAACGGCGCAGGCAAAGTGCACTTTGAATGTTGGGATGCCTATCGTGGAGTGAAGTAGCAGGCTTTTGATGTCGAGTCAGGAAGAAGATGGAAAGAATGCAATACAGATGGTGTTTCTCTCTCGCACGGGCCCTTACAGCTCTTGACTCTGCCTTCGACTGTTCTGCCTTCATGCAACATATCCACAGCGAATCTTGGACGCACTGCGTTAGCGTCGGCGTCCAGCGACCGCTGAGTGGCTCCAAGTTCCAACAACCTGAACGACTTGGAGCAACAGCGTCACAACGGCATTGCTGATACTGCCTGTTGCAAAAGACTCGAGTTTGCTGGAGCTCTCGAGCCACATGCAGCAGGAGAAGAAAGGAGCTAGCACCAACGTAGCGATGGCGTTGGTGTCAGTCGGGGCCCAACGTGTCGGGACCCTGTTCGGGTGCTTGCTGCACTCGATTTGTGGAAGAGAATTCGATGTCGCACCTGGTTGCCGTCCTGTATCGAACGAAACATGAGATCATTCCAGAGGTCATCGAGTGCACACGTTTCCCAGTCGCTCACCCGTTTTGGTGCGAAAGACGGCATTCATGAGCTCCCGTTCTTGTTGTTCTTGCCTCGGATGGCACCAATCCATGGCTTTAATGGCAGAAGAAAGTTGCAGAGTTCCACGTGTTGGCCTATCCTGTCACTCGTCGAGTTTCAAAAGCTTCAGAATTGCGAGCCAAAGGCTTCTATTATTATATATCGCCATCCGCCAAAGTGCCAACGCTCTTGATGGCGCTCGCCCGGTCAGCTCATGAGCTTCTTCCACGCGGAAGAAGACGAAGAAAACGGATGTGATCGGATGGCCGTGACTTGAACACGTCAAGTGTTGACTCTACTGGCCGTCAGACTCGTCTTGCCAAGAGGACTTGGTCAATTTGATCCTAGACCAGCGGTGGTCATTTTCTCGGCCAGTAGAGCATGATGAGCACGCCACCCACCGCAATGCCTGATCCGACCCAATCTCCGACATCGGGGCGCTTGCCATCCACTGCCCAGCCCCACAAAAGACTGAGGAAGATGAAGTACCCGCCATAGGCTGCGTAAAGTCTACCAAAGTCGGTCGAGGTCTGTAGCGTTTGCACCCATCCGTAGCTGACCAGTAGCACCGCGCCAAAGAGTCCCCAGAGCCAATTGTGCTGTTTCTCTCCTCGTGCGCACAGCCATACCAAATAGCCTCCTCCGATTTCCAACACCCCAGCCAACACGAACAGCAGGGTCTGCTTGGTAACCTCGTTTGCTGTCATTCTGCCCATCAATCTCTTGTTGGTGTGGACCACTCCACTATGACCACCGTCAAGGACAGGCAAGGTGAGCCATGGAGTTGTGTGGACTGCAATGGGTGCGACAGCAATCAGCTCGGGTTCCAACCTTGGCGAACACGACAAATGACTAAAAGGAAGCATTTTCTACCACAAAAAAACAATAGAGTGGTGCTCTTCTGCTTAGAAAAGCTACGACATCTTCTCAGGGTGCTGAGGTCACCCGAAAGGGGTCACTGGGGGCGCCGTGCCTGCTTGTTGGTCGTCTTGGCTCAACTCCAGACACTGATGCTTTAGCGAAGAGAGCTTCTCTCGAATGATGTCGACTGCGCAAATGACCACTTCTTCCGGACGTAACTGGCCCGTCGTCTGTATATCAACAGCTCATCTTAGTCAACCCATCGACCCGTGACAGCGCAAAAGAAGAGACTTGCAGGACCACACCTCTACGGAAAAGATGAACTTGTCTTCTCGCATGCGCACCGTCAGCGCGGCATCGTCTTCTGGATTGTCCTTGAAACTGTTGGCCACTTTGACACATTCGTCGCAGTACATGCAACGCATCGCATCTCCTACGAAAAACTACCGAGATGAAATCAAAGCATGCCCGTGAGTTCGGTTTCGTCCATTCACCATGCCCCAAAATGCACCTAAAGCCAGCTCACTTGGTCGTAGTTGTCGTCGGTCTCGTAAACTTCGGTGGGGCAGCTCTTGTACAACTCCATTTTCTGCTCGGGACTGAGCGTCGAAAGCACCGCCTGGTTCAACGTGATGATCGGCTCGTACATGAACGTCGCGACAGCCACGGGCGACCATTTGGCGTGCTCTTTGGCGATGCCTAGTTTGGCTATGGCCGATAATTTGAGTCGTTGACCCGGGCCGAGTTTCGCAATGATCACGCCCGTGTCCTGGGTATTGTTGAGCTCTTCCTCAGAGGAGAAATTGACGGGACGCGTGTACGGATCCTGGGATTTGAGCGCTTCCGAGGTGACTGTGACCATGCCTTGGTCGGCGCGCACGTCCAGATCGAATTTTACGCAGCAGTTCGGGCAACAGTCCTCGCAATCGCAGTCCTACAACAGAGACCACAAGCAGCGCAGAGGCGAGGTATTTCCGATCAGTCCGCCATCCATTCCTCCTTCCTGCCGTTCGGCCGACTGCCCAAGCCAACAGCAGAGCCAGTGACCGTTAGAGCCACAAGAAACGTCACAAATCCACCTGCGAGTACACGAAGCGCTGCTTGAAATTGTCCAGTCCGCCCTCGTAATACAACGGAATCATGCCGAGCCGATGGGCCAGAAACTCGTCCGTCATGACGCTCGTGTTGATCTCAATCGTGACCAAATCGATCGCGAGCGTGGGCACTTCGGCGATCATGACGCGTCTCAGTGCGTTGGCCACACTCGCGTCGGTCTCTGAGAGCTCAAACTTGATGAAATCATCGCGCAATTCCTGCACTTCGATCTTGGGAAAGCGCGGATTTGGCATGCTGGTTGTGCTTGTGGGCCACTGAGCAAAAAGCGGACAACTGTTAAATGTTGGAAAGGAAGTCACATTTATCATGTCGCTGAGCATGTGCGAATCAGATGAGTGGACGCAGCATCTGAGTCGGAGGAAGGATCAGAATGCGAGTGGATAAGCTGCCCCACCAGCGTAAGCGATGGCATGCACCCAGTGAGCAGCAGCTTGTAGGAGCCAATTCGTGGGACACGAGCGAATTGCGTGGTGAGCCTCCGCCATTCAGGGCATCAAGAGGCAGACCCCACCGCGCGACAGAACCCAATGGAGAAGCACACAAGTCACAGCCCTCACAGCTCTCATCATGGTGACCCTCGTGCCCGCATGATCCATGTGACAAGGATCAGCACATTCATCGACTACTCGATGCAGCCTCCCAGTGAGTGTCACAGACCAACGAGGATCAACCAAACGACCTTCAACAATCAAAGGCATTCGTTGATCATGCACTTCTTGCCGAGCAGAAGACCCTCACATGACATCTTCCGATCCATTGGGACCCGATCCGGACCCAACACACAGCAACAACACCCCAACTACAAGAAAAGAAACGATGCTACGACCATACCCATGCCGCTCCTCACGATTTCGCGTCTTGACGTGCACACGCACACCGCCGCGCTCCACCGCGGCATCCAACATGTCCATCGAGGTCTTCACTTCCTCTAGAAACGCGTCACAGCACTCTCATCACAACATGGGCTCGATACATCCCTTCACTCAAGGGCCTCAGACCAGCAGTACTCATAATCTGGTTCATTGACGTCCTTCGTGATAGTGCCAAACGCGCATGGAGACTCAGGCAGTGCTTGAACGGATGCTTTTGTTTTCAGGGAAGACGAGTCTACGTTCTTCCAATTTCAGGAGTTT
>JAMFLO010000584.1:0-16955 GCA_027475765.1 Paralagenidium karlingii
CTTCATTCATCCACAAGTGCGTGCTTGGTCAGGTCTCATCATTGCGCTATTGCGCTAGGCCAGGGAAAACACCACGCCATTGCACCATTGTCATTTCTTTCCGACACTCTTCTTAGTGATCCAAGGTAAGTCCATATCAAGCCATTCACTGTCGATTCATGTCTTGTTCTTGTTGTTCTTGTTGGTTGTTGCTGCTCCCACACTCGAAAGTTGTTCTTGACCCAGTTGCAAGAGATGTTGAAATACACCGTTGGATCGTCTTCGATCTCGCTTGCTACAGAGGCAACGGCGTATTGTTTCAATAGCACGTCAATATCGGTGCTTGTAATGGCGAATTGGCTCAAAACTCCCGAAAGCTGAGGAAGCTGCGGTAGCCAATAAGAAGCAGCGCATGGAGTGGTGGTCGACTCGGTGGGGATCACACCCTCATGACGCGAACCAACATTACTTCCGTTCTGCTTCGGTACTGCGACTGTGATGGAGAAACTGTCCAATGCCGTGGATTCATTGAATGATGCTGCGACTCTTGCAACGAGCGGTCAGCGTTCATCATCGAGCATCAACCTTTGTTCCAGCGACCCAATAAGGTTGGTGCTGTATCGCCTGTGATCAGTCAGAATGCTGCGACACTGATTGCCATCAGATGCGGCCCAGAGGCTACCATGTCGACGCATCGAGACAGTTCATATCCAGCATTGAATGGATGGATGTTGGAGATGGTGTTCTACGCAAGTCTTCGAAATGGTGGTCTCGATCTTGTTGATGCGACAGGAAACAAGCTTGGATCGTGGAATCAATCAGTTATTGTCGTTTCGGATGGAGTACCCGCGCTTTGTCTGCTCACCCCGTTTGGATCAAGCCTGAAGAATGGAACCAAGGTGGATACGACGCTATCATGGTGTGCAAACGTACTCAGCACGTGCGTTTGGTGCAAGTGACGAGTGCTCACAAACTTTCTTTCCGCATCGAACACTTCTACGGATGGCTGAAGATGCTGTCTGAATCGCCGGAAAGGAGGTGAAAACATTGGAGATATTCTTTGTGGTCGAGCAAGACAAGCTAAGCGCGTTCGAATTCACAACGGTGACTGGAGATGGACTCCTGCTACCGTATGGTTGGCCGAAAGGGAAGGAGAATGAACTAGTTCAACTTGTGGGGATCCGAGGGTTATATAATCTCTCACAGTAGCATTTTCGTGCGCATATGATCGCTTTTCTGACGTAGCGTCCCATGTGTCGCGAGCTCGGTCGTGCAATTGTGAGATAACCTATGGGCAAACGTCTGGTCCAAAATCTGACACTTGGGGCGATGTTGACAAGACAACACCTCGTCCCATGCTGGTCAAACCGTCAAGTATAGGTCTGTACTTTGGTGGGTGGGATCAGAAGATCGTCGTTGATTTTGGCGCCAATGTGTTGCTTCAACAGCCGTTTGAGCTCGGCATTTTGAGATTTTAACTCGGTGACTTCATCGACGAGGCTCTTTCGACGCAGTAATACGTCGTGGTACATCTGCAAACCACCTTCCAGTGCGTGAAACGCGCGAATGGTCCGCGCGGGCACCACTCTGGTCAATGCTTCCCAAAACTCTTTTTCCTGGTTGCGTTGCGAGTGTTTGCTTTTTGCTGATCGATCCTTGTTCTTGATATTATTCTGATCACTATCTTTGCTCTTGGTGGTGCGAGCCTTTTGCTGCAAGATGCGATTCAGACTCGGCGCGAGTCGCTTTTTTTGTTCATTGGCTTCTTCCACAAAGCATTTGATGGTCCGAACGACTTCTTCCGGAGCTACCTTGATGCCCCACTTTACACTGCTGGTGCTGTTGACTTCATTGGGGGCGATATCTTGCCGGGGATCTTGAAAGAAGAAACCCATCAGACGTTCCATATCCTGTTCGTTCTCGACCCCCAATGCACGCAGGATCATGTCGGCTTTGACCAACTCGGCCTCGTCATCCGGAAGATTTTCAATGGCTTCTTGAACGCTTGCATTCACCAGAAAGCCTGCCTCGGAGCACAACAGTCTGAGCATGTGTTTGAGCTTGGAACTCGATATTTTGCGCGCCGAATTGGAGGCACCGGCCTCTGAGTCGGTATCATTCGCGCCATCCGAGTTCTCTGTGGTAGGCGCCGCTGCACCGGTCTGATCGCTGCTTCCTGCCGATGATAGAGTGTTTCGAGATGCATCCATATCACTTCCTGCTGAAGTTGGTCCCAAAACCGAGCCAGGTGCTGATGCACTGGAAGAAGCTGTGTTCGGGTGGCTTCCTGGAGGCAACAACACCCCGTTGGCATCCCTCTTGCCAAACCGAGAAAACATACGAATTGGCGTCAATGGCTGGCGCCAACCAAGGCCTAATTGTTGCTCGTGGATCACTTTGTCGGCCAAAAGTAGCTTTTCAATCTTGGTCATGGCTTCGTCTTCGTGCAAAGCCCAGACCTGTTCGTACTTGAGTCGATCACTTGACTCAAAATGGCTGAACTTCTTCTGCAATTCTTTGTACTGTTTGGTCAGGCGACGATACTCTTCTGTGAGTTCCTGGTTCAGATGCTTGTCGCGGGAATCGTTCTGGTTGTATTTGCTGATCAACGTACTCAAGGCATCTTTGAGCCTCGCCAGTTTGCGCTTTTGTTGGGTCAAAGTGGCCGAATTCTCCATGTCCCGCTCCGTGAGCACGCGGTAGTTGTACTCCAATTTCTCCGTGTTGAGCTGGTACGTGGCACGCATTTCTTCCAGCTGTTGCTCCAGTGTTTGAATGTTGGTTTCCAGTTTGATCTTGAGTTCATTGTAGTCTTCTGCGTCCTTTGTGCGCAATTCCTCGATTTCTTTGAGGTACATTTCGTCTCGGTTTTGCTTGGTCTCCATGTAAACCATTTCCATTTCACGTCGCTTTTCAAACAACGAGTCAATCTCCAGTTTGTTGCTGGCAATCAGTTCATCGCGTTCTTTTAGAAACGCTTCTTCCATCTGAGCAAGTTCCATTTCGTACTCTTCTTGGAGGTCGCGGTACTGGGTACTCATGCGTTCTACCAATTGCTCAATGTCCTCCGCTTGGATCTTGAGTGCCGTGACGTATTCTTCGTCTTTGGCCTTGAGTTGGGTCTGGAAATCACGAATCAATTGGTCTTTTGATGCTAAAATCTCGTCGCACGCCTGGTTTTGTAGTTGGAGTTCGCGATGCAGCTCCTGCGGCATCGAGTACTCAAACAAGTCCGACCAGCGCATTTCCACGGCAGCGTTTTGGGTCGAGCTGGTGATGGCTTCTTGTTGCAACTTTTCTGCTCGTTTGTGGCGTTTTTCTTCTTCCTGAATGCGGCGGGCGTTCTCACTGTCGTCGGCTTTGACTCGGATGCTGGTGACATGCTGGATGCTGGCAAACTGCTCACCACCGCACGCAAAAGAGTCAAAACACAAGCAAAAGACACCACCAACTAGATTCGTCATATAATGAAAGAGAGTACACGACAGCTTGCGTACTTTGCGCTTGTCGAGTTGATTGAGGGAGTCAGCGATTTGCTGCTGACCGCGGCTCATGATCTTGGCGTTGTCGGTTTGTTGCTTTTTCTTGCGGGTCTCATCATCTTTGGACGCGTTGCGCGCTTCGATACGCAGACGACGTGCTTGGATGCGAGTGTCTCTGTCGTTGCCTTCATGAGAGTTCTCGTGGGACTTGGACCCACTCTCCATCGCGAGGACTGCGCTTTGACAATGGGCGTTGGCGGAGGACCTCTTCAAGGTGAGATGAAACGACACTTGCTAACGGGTCCTTTTCTAATGTGATCCACACGAAATTGGGTTTTGTGTACACCACACTACTTTCGTAGAACGTACTTTGTCGGGATTGCGGCACCATTCGCGTGAAAAGCAGCAACAATGGAGGAGGTAGCTGAGCACAGCGGTCTTCCCAATGGCGACGCTTCTTCTTCTTCTGGAGCAGTAACAGGCGCTTCGTCGTCGTCTTCTACTCCAAGTGTGACAGTCACCAAAAGTGGAGTTCAGTTGCTGCAGGAACTGCTGGCCATCGCGTTTCAAGTGTTTGAAGAAGCCAAACACATCAATCTCAAGCCACCACTTCAGCCTGGGTCCAGACTCTTCACAGTCGATCCGTTGCCTTCAGCTTCGCCAGCACCAGCGGACGCAACGTCCAATGAGACCGACCATGCCGTGAATGCCAATCCTGGCCTTGCACCCGTGATTCCATTCACGCACGATGAGATCCAGGACTCGTTCACCAAAATCGCCACCCTCAAGAATCTCTACATCAAGACCAGTCTGGAACTGGCCGAATCCATCAAACAGATGAAGCAACAAGAAGCCAACAAGCCAGAGGATAAGGTGTGTTTCTTTGACTTTGTGTGCATTTCGATGGATTTGCTTGGAAGTGAACTCACGTTACGTGGTTTCAGGAAGCAATTGAGAAGCTCATTCAGCGTCGCAATCAACTGCGTAAAGTGAGTGAAGTGGTTCTGCAGTATTGTGGTTGATGATTTCTGACGAGTAGAAATCGATTTGTGTCACAATTGTAGGAAGTTTACGAGCGCAACGTGGTCATGAAAGGACTCATTGACCGCTTGCGTCATTTGCAACACACTATACGCTTTCTTCGCGGCGGCTCGGCGTATCAGACCCCCATCGTCATGGAAAGTGTCTGATTCAGCGTTCCTTTTCGCCTCAGACTCAGATTTGATGTTTGTTTAGATTAGGATAACCCCCCCCTCAGTTAATGTACCCACAATTCTCTGTCCCTCTATTCTAGTTTAGACTCAGATGCCTGTGTATGATCCGGCAGAATCAGATTGGCTTTTCAGTGGGGTGTCATACGAGACAAGTCCAGAGAAGAAGAAGAAGAAGAAAAACAGGAAGAACAAGATGCGCCCGCCAGTCTTTGTGAAGCGTCTGCATGTGGAGAACAAGACAGATCACTGCGTCAAGTTGACGGCTGTGTTTGGCACGTTGGAGCAACAACAAGAAATGGGCACCCAACAAATCGTCGAGACCTGCGAGGTGCCACCCAACGGCTCCAAGCGGTTTGACGAACACATCTTTGAGATGGAGAACAACTCGTGGCAAGCCACGGCGCCATTTGTGTCGTTGCAAGTGGAACCTGTGGAGGGCCATGCCAGCAATGCGGCACTGCCCAATCTTCGCGCCAGTCGAAGCGAGTTGTTTGAGCCCCAGGTGCAAGAGATTGTGGATTTGCTGCAGTTGCAGATCACCAAGTCGGCGGAACACAAGTTTCAAGTGCATCAATAGGCCCAATCAGTTTCTTCGATGACCCAAAATGCACAAAGAAGAACATTGGCTGAACATGAGTTGAGATGGAGACATGATCACGTGAATAATGGAAGAAGAAGAAAAAAGAAAGAAGCAACGAAATGCATTTGGTTTGTTGTTGGTTGGTTGCGAGCTGCTTCTTGTTTTTCTTCTATGAACACAACTACAGCTAGAATATTACAATGTGGAAGAAGGCGAAGAAGAAGAAGAGACAAGAACAATAATAGGACCATCCACCAGCACCCCCCCCCCCCCCCATAGAATCACACGAGCAATCAAAGCCCACAACACCAAAGCGGGCCCCAACGGTAGCCACAACACTCTCAAATCAAATCGCTTGAACGATCAGACTTGACATCGCTCTTTTTGCCGTATGTCACCATGGAAGAGTCGGAACTCATCATAGCCTCTAGGGGCACGTTGGTGTCCTCCTCGACTGAGAAACTAGCGCTTTCGCCGGGGGACCTCGACGAAGGACCAGACGTTGAAGTTGGTGTTCGGATAGTTTCGTAGGCAAACTGCTGTTCTTCACGACGCTGCGGAGGTATGGTCAAGTCTGAAGCTGGAGCAGCCACAAAACTCGAGGTTGCATTGGCCAACACAATTTTGCCAAAGCCACGAGCAGGAAGCGAACCCGATGCACCAGGTAATGGACCAAAGCTCGATCGACTGCTATTAGTTTGCACGTCGTCACTGGTATCCTCCAGAATGTTCTCCTCGTCATCCACACAGAAGTCTTGGGAGCTGGTGCGCCGATAACTCCCACTCTGTGAGCTTCGAACTTCCATTTCTTCGTCCACTTCGGCGTGGATCATAGCCAGATCGTCTGGATTCGTGATGGTAGCAGCACCACGACGGGCTGGGAACGACGAAGACTTGGCCTTTTTGGCCTTGGCGCAAGGATTGTCTTGGCACCGATTGCGTCGCTACACAAGACCACAAACCATTCGCAAAGTAAGTCCACAACTACCAAAGCAGAAAAAGCAGGGAAAGCCCGAACTGAACACTCGAACAGGAAAAGGAGAAGCCCATGCAAACGTAGTTCAGCCCCATGCAAGTAGACCCAACGCAGCCCCATGCAAAAGACTCCATACAGGCACAAGCAAAGAACTTGGTTCGCACAGACTCGCTCACTTTTCTTTAATCCCAAGTGTCAATCGGATGAACACGTACACTTGCTTCGCGTTCCAGTTTGCGCTTGCGCTGACGAACAATGTAGTCGTATGTCGTGATCTTTTCGTAACCTGCACATTCAGCGAATAAGTTGTCAGGATATCAGAACGTATCAGAACGCGAGGCAGTGCAACTTTAAGTTGTCACGTACACAGCTGAAGATGAAAGAGAAAGAGCTGGACGATCAATAGCCAGGCAATGCCAACAAGTGCCACAAAAGCACTATGGATCACTTTGATGGCAGTCAGCGTCAGTCGATAGCCATCTGCAGTGCACTTTTGAGTGTCTTTCGGATCCCAGTCGCTGCAACCATACGCACTCGCCGCTGCATGCAAAAACAAAGAGAGCCATCAACAGGAGAGTTCTCTCAGAAGGAAAGACGCGACAAGCAAAGCACTCACATCGTCGCTCAATGTCACCCGATCTGGAGAAACACAACCACAAAATGTACCCCCCGAGACCGATTTGGATACCCAGCAGGATGGCAGCACTCGTGATGGAACTGAAAAAAGAGCTATAATTCTTTTTGCCGACGCAGTTATTGAGCCACTTGCAATGGTGATCAAACACGGCGACACATTTGTCGCAGAGCCGGCAATGGCGACTGTACTTCTGGCTGTAAGCGGGAAAAAAAAGCAACACCAACACTTCGTTCAATCCCCACGAAAGCGACACTCGGGGTGGGTGAACAAGCGCTTTAGATACTTACACATAACGCATGCAGACATTGCAGAACACGTGGTCGTCGCCCACCGCCGCATTGGCCATGTCGGCCTAAATCCCATATTCCATGCCACCCACACAACGCACTGTGAACTTGGCGATACCATCACGATGCCCATTCCACACACACTCACTTCGGTCGCCAGCACACAATCGTCCACTGGGTTCTTTCCCGTACAAATGGATGCAAACGCCACCATACAAACCGCCATAATGCCATACACCTGCACCACCAAACGGAACCAGTTGCAAACCCCGCGGCATGTTAGCAAGTCTGTCGTTTCAAGGGCACTCAAATCACCAAATCACCAAATCACCGGGAACTCACCGTGGACCCGATCAGGGCAGTCACTCGCGGCAGCAGCGGGGTATAAAAGGCAAAGAAAATGGAAATTACCAATGGAAACACGATCCACGTGGCCAGTTGCAGACAGTGGAAAGGCTTTTCCCAGCCATTCTGGCGCATTGCACTTGCAAGCCAGCCAGCAGCAGAGAGAGGGCAAGAGAGAGAAAGCGAAAGAGAGCCCTTGCAAGAAGCACCCGCCCGTCGACCAAGCGAGAGAGCGAGCGAGCGAGCGAGAGACAAAGACAAAGACAAAGGCTGCTTCTGGTGCTGTGACTGGTGACGCTGCTGTTTCTGGTGAGAAGAAGCTGACGGTCGGCACTGAGCTGCTGCGCACACACTGCGCTGCTCCGGTTTTCCCCTGACTTGGGCTATTCTTGCGCCGTCCCGATGATAGACGGAACAACCAGAAACACTACTGTATAGTAACCCTGTGGAATCCCAATCCCTCGTTTACTTGATTCATCCGACCAACGATACCAGTGTGCTCAATGCTACAAAAAACCTCACGGACCTGTCCCTCGTTTCAATGAAAGGAGGACCCCAAAATAGGATCGCCCGAGGTTATTTCCGAGCATGTTCTGGCACTGGCTTATTGACTGATGCCAAAAGCAGATGAAAGAGCCCAAGTATTCCCAAAACACGGTGGATTTAGCAAGTTGATGAAACGTTTCTTGCATCTTGAAAGGTCACAGGGTGGTGCCCAAGAGTGAACGAGTTGCGTGGAGGTTTTGTGGCGCGGCGACCCCATCCGACCGCAAAGAGAAAGAAAGACGTACAGAGCAATGGCCAGTCGACGGGAAGGTGCTGCCTGGAATGGGCTGCCCTTTTGACTTTGCTTTGGTGTCAGATGCTGTGACTGACTCTGACTGGGGTTTGTGGACTCGATAGAGGATCCTCAACGAGACGATGAGGAGAACGACGACCGAGAGTTTGACGACGAAGAAAGTGAAGAAGACGTGGACGCGTTTGAAGTCGACGATGATGAAGAGATTCTGAGCAGCAACGTGAACGACGAGAACACGGAGGTGCTTTACGCTTTGGATACCACCCTCGTCCAGGGCCAAGAGCAAAACTCATCACATGGATCCCATGGATGTGTGCAGGAGAGCCGATTCGACGAAATCGTGGGCATTCTGCAAGATATTCTCATTGATCCCGAGTTTGTGGGGCTTCAGACCGAGTTTTGCTCCAACCACTGTGGTAGTGTTACAATGGATTGAGCTTGGTGAGGTCCAAATGGAACGCTCATCTGTGGTTTCTCATGATGTGATTCAGAGTTGTTTGACAATGTAAGCGAGAACAAGCTCATCTACACTGACATCTTTGAGAAATACACAGCACTCATTGGTGAGTTCCATCCTCAGCGTATCTCTGCACGTAGATGCTCAGCTGTGCTTGTGTGTTCGCACGAAAGAATCATTTCTGGAGCAACGTCTGGCAGAGCGCATCGAAGACTTTTCGATGGATGAGTTTTGTACTCAGATCCAAGAGCACGAAGGTATGCGAATATGTTCAAGCGTGAGGAATCCCAGTTCTGCCTGACTGTGGTGCACGGTGAGCAGATGAGATCCCGGGCGATGTCATCGATGTTCTGCTGAGTTGCTCCGACTTTGAAGAGTTCAAGAGTCTGATGCTGTCGTTCAAGCAAAACGAGTCTCCTCAATTTGAAAGTGAGTCATGAGCTGCAACGCATCGACCATCCATTCGATCCACTAAGTGAAGTACTGATGACCTCTTGTCTGTGGCGTGGGCAGTTACGTGCGATCCAGTCATTTGCTGCAGTGAATAGTCGCGGCGGGTTGTCATTTTCATGGTCATTTGCAGCGTGCGTGTCGTCATTAAAAGAGCAAAGCATCATCCATCCAATTGGCTTTCTCTCTCTCTCGTCTGCGCATTTGGATCTAGCTGGAGTCTGTCTATCATTTGGGAACAAGCGGGAAAAAAACGAGCTTCTGATTGGATCAAACGCGATCTTGAACGGTCGTCAATGAAGCCACTACTGAATGACGCACATCTGAACGCCGCAGCCACACCGCGCAACGGAATCCGGAAGGATTTCTTCATCGAGACTGCGAGACGACTAAACACACACCACACCACGGCACAACAGCAAACACAGCGTCAATTGGGGCCAACTGTCTTGTCCTGCCTCAAACATGCAACAGCTCATGGGGGGCTCTCACTCGTTTCTTCTTGGCAGTCTTCTTCACTGCTTGTCGAGAGCTCACCACTTCGTCGGTTTTCGCCACATTCAGCTCACTGGTTCCGCTTCCTCCGACTTCAACGGGGTCCGTTGTCACTTGGGAGCTCTCTTTGCGGAAACTATCACTCGGGTCATTGTTTTCGAGTGACGAATTCGTCACTTTCTTGACATCAGAAGATTCGACCACGGAGGACTCTGGCTGGGTTGTCTCACTCTCATTGTTGTTACTGTTCTTGTCTGTTTTCTCTGCAGATTTTTCTTCGGCAACTGCGTCCGCAGTCTCTTCAGCGATGCTTTTGTTCATGTCTTGCTGCAGTTCTTTCAACAGCTCGGCTTCAGTCGTCTTGGGGTTTTCGTCTTCTGCCGTTGCATCTACCCCTTCTTTTCCACTTTCTTGCTCTGCCTTGCCTTCCGAGGAAGAAACCATCGGATGTGGTGCTTCACCGTTGTTGAACATGTCCAATGTCGTCGAGAAGAGCTGGGAGATCTCAAGCCCCCCAAGACTCGACCGTTCAATGCGCGAAAGCGCATTTTCGACTTCTTGATTCGAGAAACTGTGTTGTTCTTGGCTAGCCGCAAGAGCTTTCAGATGATCGAATTTGCCCTTCGAGAAATTGGCAAAATACTGGACGCCAAACAGGACCTGCGTGGGCAGTGAAAAACGCAAGTGAGCCGGTTTGTACCTGATACACATCAACAGTATTGTCATACCTGGACCATGTTGGTGCCTTCATACAGATCATCGGTGCAAAAGAGTGAGAAATCAATCATGCCGAGCGCTTTGCATTGCTTGAGAAACACGGAGATGTTCTCTCGCTCTTTCCATGGAGCCATGGTTGTGCTGTACTTGCGACTGATAGGTGACAGGATTTGCGACTCGTTGGGGTACAACTTGGCCATCTAACGAAGAATGATGCGCAAACGTGAATGACGAAGTCAATACGGGAACTAAAGAGTACTACATCAAGAAGCCTACCAACTCGCGTAGCACAACTCCAGATTTTAGAGCTTCATGAAGATCCTGCGATGGAAGAGGGCGATCAAGCACATGCTCGATCCACATTATGATCTCCTAGTACGTGTAGAGACAAGTCAGTACGTTTGTTCACTACAACATATGCATAGCACTGAGCAAACTTGGAACCAAACAAACCACACAGCACTTACACGCTGTCGCTTGAGGTATTCCAGTGCGAGTTGCTTGTTACTTGCCCATTTAGCTGATGTGGAGAGTTGGCGATGATGCTTGCCACTGATGGGAGACTTGAAGGAAGGATCGCCTTCTTTTTGTTGTTCTTTTTGGTGAGCGTCGAACTCGGGGGTTGTCATAAAGTTTTCCAAAGGCGTCGTAAACGCTGCAGTCGCCATGTTGCTCGTGTTCTTGGCTGTTGTGCTCGTGCAGTTGGCTTGTGGTCTTGCTCTGCCCGCGGATGTTGTGGCACAGCAAGCGAATTCTTTTCTTGGCTGTGGGTCACTGGCGTTGCCTCAGCGTTCGCAAGAGCTCCTTTGTATAAAACCGGCTTCTCTTGCGAGCCAAATGGAACTGTTTAGGCAGGCCATTTTTAGGCTGGATCTTCTGTCGTGGAGTTTTCGCACTTTATCGCGAAACGACATCGTTTCACTCGAACTTGAACGAAGCCTTTCGGTAATGGAATAGTTCCGATTATCGTACTTATTCGAGATTCGTTTGCGCCAATCAATTCACTTCAGTCACATTACCGACCGATCGAACAGCATGTTGATCCGCGTGGTGGCCGGCACTTATGAAGGGCTCTTGTATGGATGGGAAGTGGATGTGGCCAAGGCCAAGCAGCAACATGATCAGCCCAAGGCTTCGGACAAGAAAGACCCGGCTATGAAGCTGATCTTCGGGTATTCGGCCCACTCGGAATGCATCAAAAGTGTGGCCCTGAATGCCGCCAAACAGGGCAAAATGCTGCTCTCGGGCTCCAGCGATGAGATGATCAAGTGAGTATTTGAACGACTAGCTGCAACTATCCCTGTTTGCCATCTTCTGACGGTGCGATCCAATGGTTCTCACTCAGGATTTACAATGTGGACAAACGCGTGGAAGTGGGCACCTTGATGGAGCAGAGCGGATCCATCACCTGCGTCACCTTCCATGGGGCGACCCATATGCTCAGTGGAAGTGCCGACAACACCATCTGCATTTGGCGCGTGTCGGATTGGAATTGTCTGCACATTCTCGGCGGTCACAAGTGAGTGTTTTGTTTCATGGCTGTTCCATGCCGGAGACCGCCGTCAAGACTGATGGTGTTGCATCGTTATAGAGGCGAAATCAACGCGATTGCCATCCATCCAAGTGGTAAATTGGCCTTTTCGGTGGCGAGAGATCGCACGCTGCGCATGTGGAATTTGGTCAAAGGACGAAGCGCGTACATTCGTCGACTCGACTTTGAAGCCAACCTGGTCAAGATGTCGCCGCAGGGCACTCGCTATGTCTTAGGCTTTGGCAAAGAACTCAACGTATTCAACTCGACCAATGCAGAGGTAACGATGTCCCCCAAGTGAATCTCTCCAGAGATAGCAAGAGACTGACGTTGTGTTGTACGTGTGTGTGTTGCGTTGTGGTTGGCAGTGCGTTGGTACCTTGAAGCACTCGCAAAAGATCCATTGCGCTGGTTTTTTGCGTGAAGACCATGTGGTCTGCGCCGGCGAAGATCGTCACGTGTACATCTGGAAAGTCACAGGCGAGTTAGTGGCCAAAGTGACCCACGAGACGCTCAAGAGTCGCATTCGCTCTCTGGAAGTGGTGCAAGTGGACGACCAATGGTTCTTTGTGACGGCCACTTCAGATGGTATGATCCAGATCTGGGATGCCGAGGAGTTCAATCTCGACATCAAGTCCTCCGACAACGTAGAGGATGTGGACCAAAGCGCCAGTGTTTCGCCCATTGCCATGACCAATTTGGGCAGTCGCAAGGTGCGACTCACGTGTCTCTCGGCCTGCAACGCTTCAGAGCCAGTCGAAGCTCGTCAAGCAGCTGAAGAAGTCATGGAACAAGACGAAGAAGACGAGCCAGAAGACGTTTCCGAGACCAAATCAAAGGGCAGCAAGCGCAAACTGCAGCAAGAAACGACTCAAAAGCCCAAGGTTGCACCGCGCGTCATTGTGGAAATGCAGGAAGACCACGCGCCAAAGGATCCACCCGCCAAACCGCCAGCCAAAAGTCAAACCAAAGGCCAACCCAATAAGAAACGGGCTACTAATAATAAGCGACCACGTCGCCAGTAATTGTAGGCATAAACGGGATCCTTGAATAGAGAGAAATAGGATTCCCACTTGTTAGTTGGTTTGGTTGGGGGCGGGTCGTTAATAGCCACGCAATCCATGTCGGTTAGTATCGATCCCAATTGTAACACCACCTCGTTAACGACAAAAGCTGCCAAACCTGCGTCAGTTGGCGGCACCAGTTGGCCCAGTTTGGACAATTTTGCACGCCGTTGGCCGCTTGGAGAGGCGCCGATTCCTTTGGAGAGGCGTTGATTCCTTTGGCACTTCCTGACATTCCATCTCTGTCGTCTTTTTGGGGCGTTTTCTGCGAGTTTTTCTGCCGTCTTGTAAGGTTGAGGGAGTGCGTGCGTGTGCCTAAGTGGTGATATCTGTATCAGTAGTGGCCAGCCAGCCAGCATGGCACGCATGAAGTCTCTGTGGCGATTGCAGCATCCAAAACGCGTCAACACCTCTGCTGGTACTTCATCCAATGGCAATGGTGGAACAGCTGCAAGTTCCACGCCGACTGCCACTTCAATGGCTCTGGAAACTGCTTTGGGCGTGAGGACTTTGTCCGTCGTGACGGGCAATGCTGGTGGTGCTCGAGATGCCGCAGCTGCTGTTGCTGCCAACGACGCCACCAACGACAAAGCGCAAGTGATTGATCTGACACTGGACGACTCGGAAGAAGAAGAAGTGAACGAACCGCTTGGAAGTCACGTGGCAACGGCCTCAACGGTGCAGTCGCTCGAGTCGTTGGACGTCAAACGCGTGTTGGTTGATGAAGCAACTGCGTCGGCTGCCATGAGCGATGTCAATGCAGGCCCAAACAGTGTAGCAATCGCCCCAATAGTACCAGAGCCGACCGATGCTCCCGCTACTACCATCTCCTCGAATGACCCTGATGCCAACAGTGCAGCACGATCAACTCGCCACCACGAAGACGACGAAGAGTCGGATGTAGATGAAGCATGGCCACAAGATCCGTTTGCCCATTGTGAGCTGGAGATGGAGATCAATTGCACATCGAATGAGGAGGCTCATGCAAGTGCCAACCAAGAGGAGCCTCACAAAAGTCCTGTCGAGACTGTGGCAGTGGCTCCATCCGACGAATCATCCAACTCACCCAAACCAGTTGATGCTTCCCACGTGACGGATCTGGCTGAGTCTGAAGAAGAAGACGAGGAGTTGCCCTGTGGTTCTTCCAAACAGAAGACCATCACCACCATCACTACCCTATCATTGTCCAAGCAAGAGGACCGACCTGCAGAGATGGGAGACCAGCAAGATGAAGACAAGAACGACAAGATTGTTGAGATCGAAGAGGTCGATGAATCCGTTGGTAGGGCCAATGAGACTTCCAACGAACAAGCAGGCAATGAGACGATAAGTGAACCAGAAAAAGCGCCAGACGATGACGATGCGATGGAACTCGACTCGGACGTCGAAGACAATTCTGCGATCGTGGAAACAATGTCGGAGACGACAACCGCAACAAGTGACCAGGAGGTGGGGGATTCGTTGAGCGAGGATTTGCTGCATTTGGAAGCCTCTACCCCCGGAAATGCTCCACGCGTCGAAGTCCAGCAGATTCCTGCTCAAACTGATTCATCTGCTTTCGAGCAACCGGAGCAGGAACAGCTACAGCTACAGCAGCAGAACGACCCACCGCAGTCAGATCAAAAAGAGCAAACGCCCGAGTCTGGGAGTACTCTGGAGGATGGTGAGATCTTTGAAGAAGGGACCACATCTTCGGACCAGCAATCAAGCCAGAGTCAGAGTCAAACACAACTTCCTCCACCGTCGCAAGAGGTCCATCCGGCTGTGCCAAGCCGATCATCCAAGCGCAAAAACCGACGGAAGAAACGCCAACGAAACAAACGCAAACTCGCAGCCCTTCTTCTCGCCAACTCAGAGTTTGATCAAGTCATCCAGCATCCCACCGGTGCCGAGAGTGCAGGCTTTGTGCCTTGTTCGGGTCCCGTTGGGCCCCTGTCCGGGGTTGCGTCAAGGCGTGAACCTATTCTGTTGCAACCTCCTCTTCCTCCGCACCCTCCTCCTCCGATGCCTGATGACCAGTTCTTGCGCGTGAACCGTCAGGGCAACATGGAAGTGTTCCGTCGAACCTTTTCAGTCGGTCCAAATGGATCCTTTTATGACCAAGATGAGCAGCCCAAGCTGCCGCCACCGCCGAAACGTCGCAAAGTTCTTTATCAAATGGCCCATCGCTCGGAAGAAACCGAAGAAGGTGAAGTCAGCGACGACGAGGAGACTAAAGAGCTGGAAGGAGATCAAATGCTGGACCTTGACGAGCTCCGCAAAGCCGCGCTGAAGACCCGGGCGGCCAAAAAGCGACGGCAGCAGTTGTTGGATCAACAAAGGGCCAAACAATCTTCCAATGCGGAAGCGCCCGTCAGGACCGAAGAACCGCCTGAGAAAGTGGACGACATTGATGCACTTCGAGAAGCCATTCTCAAGTCGATGCGGCCCCGAAAGAAGCAAAAGGCGACAGTCGAGAAATCATCGCAGCCCACTGTTGAGAACGAGGTGAAGAACCCACCTGAGGCGTCCAAGTGTGTGGAGTCGGTCACAAAAGAGGTCACCAAGGAATTGAAGCCGCCAGCTGAAAAGCAGTTGTCGAATCCACCACACGAAGCAAAAGCGTACGAGAACCCTATCGAGAGAATCAACGAAGGCAAGCAAGTCGCGTCAACTCCCTCAGCATCAGTCTCGCAAGATCAACAATTGAGTCTGACCACCAAGTCGCCCAGCCAAGAGACCCAACTGTTGCCCAGTTCGAGCTCCCAGAGCCAAGAAACTCAACTGTTACCAGAACCGCAAGCCTCTAACTCCGTGTCGGTGGTGGTCAACAGGATGAACTCGTCGATGCTGGGCTCTCCAAAGCCGTTACGGCCGTTGACGGCACTCTCCCAATCCATTGTGATCCAGTTGACATCGGAAGACTTTGGTCGAGATCGAGACAAGAGCAAAAAGTTGGTTCCTGTGGCTACAGCAGAGATGTCCAAACCAAAGCCAAGCACCTTCAGTGGTGGCCAACCAGATACCAAAGCCACCAAAGACCCGACAGCTTCGATTCAAGCTCGAATTGAAGCAATGAAGTTGCGTATCGCGTTGAAGGAGAAATTGCTGCGCGAACAGCAGCACGGAAAAGACCAACGAGCAACTCAACCTTCCTCTTTTTCCTCACTGTCCAAACCTGTGATCCAATCGAACGAGAAGGACCAGGCCGATGACTCCAAGTCAAGTGAGAACGGCCAAGACGACAGTTCCGTAGCATTGATGGCTGTCCTGCCCACCACAAAAACCGACGCGTCGCCTCAACCAAAACTCAAGCCGACGCTCAAACTCCATCTGACCCCGGCGTCCAATCTGGGCGAAAAACTTGCGGAATTGCGTCGACGCCACGAAAGCAGCTCAAAAGAACTTGAAGAAGCCAACCAACGCATCACATCGCTTCGCCGTGACATCGATCGCATTCAACAAGCTATTGCTCGTCGCGCAGCAGACACCAAATCCACGCCGACTTGACTGAATGGCACAAGCTGTATCGCCTTGAGCTATTTGCCTATAGCTGCGGTACAAAAATGAAGATGACTACATGCCACAGAATGTCTGGGCATAATTGGTGGACAACCGGGAGGACGATCATGATGGACCCAAGTGAATGAGGTCGTCAAAGGTGTAGCCTTCATTAAAGCTTTGCAAGTGGAGGCGTTCACGAATGCCATCGGCCACGTACACCCGATGATGGCGTGTTCGTCAAGTGAGGAAGTAACCAGTCGGTCGACCTCCAACTGAGAACAACGCACGTGACGTCGCTTCTCCTTTGCGAGCATTAGAAAAGCTTTTGGCTGGATCTGAAAGAGGTGAAGCAATGGAACGTTGTGATTGGTTGAAATGGTATCCAACGGCAACTATGACTATGACAGCTTCTCTGCGAGAGATCCACATGCAACTCTGTGCAGCTTTCTTTGATTCGAG
>JAMFLO010000585.1:0-10162 GCA_027475765.1 Paralagenidium karlingii
TCTCTGCTTGATGCTTGTCTCACTAGGTTGGACTGGAATAGGCATGGCATACCCATATCCTATTGCTTGGTTCTGAGATTCCTGACATGTCATGAAATTGTTGGATTGTTTGTATAACATATCAGATAAACAAACCTCACTTATTATCCATTTAGGAAAATATTCACTTCGTCACAGAGGGATCAAGCGTGTGGGGATTTACGCAATATCAACCATTGCTGTGGATGAAGAGATCACTATCGATTACGGCCGTGACTATGCATTTTTTGGAAATTGCCAGTGTCAGACATGTGTCAACAAAGAATCCACACAAGCTCAAGCAAGTAACAACAAGAAATGAATACCAGTGTTCCCAGTTCAGGATGGTACCTAATGTGTCATGGTTAAAGGTTGGACTACATACGAAGGAGAGTGTATCAAGTTTCAAGTGAAATGACGCAAACAATCTGGGAGTTCAAGTTGCGGAATCAACCATTGCACCAACAGAGAAGATATATCAAGTTGTGAACGTTTATTAAGTATCAACCGCGCGACGTCGGCCATGAACCATAACAACATGAGATGATGCCTTGGAAGAATGGTAGGATCAGATTAGGATCACTAAAAGAAGCAAAAGGAGACAGACGATCAAAGAAGTAGAGAAGAGTGTAGTGACGGAAGAAAGTCTTTTTTCCATCTACCCCCCCCCCCCCCAAGTCTTTTTCTTTCAAGTCTTTTCAACCACAGAATCCTGTGGCTGAGCCAAAACCAATCAAGTCTTTTTTGTGGAACCTTCCATACTGAAATCAAGTCTATTCGGCAGTTACGCGGCAATTTTGCGCGTAATTGGATTATTATTGTGTATTGATTCAAGCTTCGGTTGTGAAGGAGTTTGTGAAGTGAATACAAGTCAAGGAACAGCTGCAGTGTAATTGCCAACCCCAATATTTCATTTTGTGACCCCATTTGAACCATAAAGTGATTTGTCTAGTGCTGAGTCTCAGTGCAACTGCCATCCAAAGAATCGAGGAGTGACGTCAAACCACGGGAGGAATTGCCTCTACTTTGTGTGACCAAACGAAACTCTCTCTGGATACAAGAACGAACAAGCTTTTGAGTTATTTTCTTGTTAAAAGTGAGTTTTAATCGTCACATTTCAAAATCTACTACACGACAAGTGGCACCAAACTTCCCAGCACTGTGAAGCGCGTGACCACCCGATCACAGGATACTACCAACCAGCACTGAGACATAAGCGCACCAACCAGCCAGCACCAACCATGGGTACCAACAGACAGCGCCGCGACCGCCAAGCACCAAAGGTACCGGTGCACCGCCCACAACAAAACCTTTGGATGCTGATGGCTTCGTGTGGCCGAAGTTAGGTGTGTACACCAGGCACAGCAAGAAAACGCCAAGCCCGTTGACTCCACACACGACCCCAACGGAATGTGGATGGTGCAGGGAGAGTTGATTCCGACTGTGCCAGCACCGGTGGAGCAAGCTGATGCGGGATTTTGAAGTGCTGGTGCAGTAGATGGGTCTAAAGACGATGGAGGACTCATGGGACCCTCTGGCATTCCTGTGGAAGGACACCTGCAAAAAGTGGTTTATTGGCCGCGATTTGAACTGACTTCAAATTTGATGCCAAGGCGAAGAATCGATTCTCACAATTGATGAGGATACATATCTGGACAACAATGACAACGAGAGCTTTGGCAAAAGCAAAGTCTTCTCACGAGAGGAAGAGCGCTTTGGATGCATGGATTAGACTCTGCACACCTAGAGTCCCATCACCTTCGCTTGCCCACCCCACCCACACCAGCAGCCGTAAACTATGGGGCATCACTACCGAGCCAAACTGACCCGTGTTGGTGTTGATGATTGATGCCGTGATTGTTGCTCTGGTGGTGGTCATTGAGACTCAGCAGTCTAAATCTTGTAGATGACCAACCACACCGACCAGCCAGTGCTATGCTGACACCCGCCCAGTCTCAACAAACAAACGTCGGTTTGACTCACTCCAATTGTTCCAAAAACATGCAAATGGTTTCCTGTTGAGATGAATAGAACATGCAGCAGAGCTACTTCATCCATAAGGGTAAGCAGCAAGGCATATACAAGGAAGCGAAGTGGAAGGTCTCAATTGAGCAGTGACATCCAAGTGAGCAGAATGAGTGGAAGTAACGAGAATACCATGGTTGCTGCACTTGACTTGGTGGTTGTGGGCGTAGGTGTTGGTGTTGGTGTCGGTGTTGGCGCAGCAGTGGTGGAGGTTGGCGGCGCCGTTGTGGTGGGCGTGGTCGGTTTTGTTGTTGTCGGCGCAGTGGTTGGCGCAACCGTGGGCGGAAGATAGTTGTAGCCGTATACCTGAATGCCCCCGGTGAGGCAAGTATCAACGCCCTCGGTGGTGCTGTTGTAAGACTTGCTGTTGGGGGTGTCGGCTGTGGAGCATTTGTTGTCGTACGGCGTGTACTGGATGAGTCCCGCACTGTTAATCGTCACTTTGGCCATGATGGAATTGTCAGCGACCCCACAAGCGGTCTGGTTGGCCAAGAAACCTTGAACTTTTCCATTACGCGAGCTGCAATCGCCATTGGTGTTGGACATGATGACCACATAAGAGTTGGTGCTGGGGAAGAGATTGACCGCCAGTTGCTTGGGGTTGTCCGTGCAGACCTTCTTGGTGTACAATTTGGTCACGTCGTCTTGCACTGGAGTTGCCGCCGCAACCTGATCACAAAGTCCGCCGGAAGTTGTGCCAACATACGACAGAGGAGTCTTGCACGCGGCGTCCGAGCAGTAGACCGTGACAGTGTACTGCGCACGCGATGGATAGTAGTCGGCCTTGCCCTTGACGACTCCCAGACATGTAGATGGCGGTGTCACCGCATACGTTCTGTTCTCGACTGCAGCGGATTCGCAATCCAGATCCGAGTAGTACGTCGCGGTGATGTTCGGCGCAGTATACACTGTCTTCACCGCTGTCAAGTCCTTGAGGTTCACCGAGCATGTTCCCTTGGCGTTGCTGGCGTCATTCACGTAGTAGAAGATGTTGAGCAAGCTGGCGGCCTCGCACGTCGTGGATGGCGCGTAGTCCGAGTGTTGCACCAAGTCCAACTTCTTGGCGGCCGTGTCGACCAGTGCGAAGGCCTTGTCCATGGAACTCACGCAGTTCATAGTGAAGTAGACGTTCTTGGTGAGGTCGGGCTGCACGCATCTATTGAGCGGTTCTTTGCAGTCGTCAGTGTTTTGAGCCCAAGCACCAATCACCGTGCCACCACAGATGCTGTCTCGATACCCAATGCGAACGGCGACGCCAGGGGTCTTCTTGTACGTCGTGTAGTACATCTTGCTGTTGATGCACATACCATGGTTGACTTGCAAGCCGAGATGCGCATCCACGGTCGCTGTGCCGCCGCAGTTGGCCTTGTTGTACAAGACAGTCCACAGTTCCTTGTTTCGTGGGTCCACACCAACACCCATGGACGGTGCACTGTTGACGTCGGTATCGAACACGTTAGTACATCCAGAATCAGCCGCAATCACGGCCACCTTGGATGGAGCGCCCACACAATTGGTATCCGAGTAGGTTGCTTGAATGCCGTAGCTCATACTAGTCGCACCGGCTGTAGACACAACGTAGTCCCCGACCGTCTTGGCCAGCGCCTTGTCAGTGCACACAGTTTTGGAATAGTAACCAGTGCCTGAATCACCTTGCTTGATCTGCGCGCAAGCAGCCGCCGTGCAAGTGTCTCCACTTCGAACAACCTTGGCTGTGATCAATCGAGTGTCGCCCGAGCAATCCGCGGTGCTATATTGCGAGGTGACGGCAAGAACTTCAGCTGCAGCTGGAAGATAGCGTGGCATGTAAGTGTACACATGCTTGTCCGCCGCGCAGAATTCATTGTTGAGAATGGAAGTATCCCAAGTCGAAGTGACGTCGGCCTTGGAGATATCACATTCGGCGGTTGTGTAGGTAATTGCAGTGACCGTCGCCCCGGCTTTGATCTCGTGAGTGCTGATGGGGTAGTCGCCAATCTTGGGAACACAGGTCTTGTCACCAATGAAGGCCAGTGTGGTTCCAGCCTCGTCGCTGCACCACGAGTTCTTGCTATAGAGCTTTTCGATGGCATATGGCACGGGCACGCTGTTGAGGTCGAAGTAGCCTAGCGGATCGAGCGTACAGTCGGATTTGACCTTGGACGCACATGCGGTCTCTTTTTGGTAACTGCAGGTGGCATCCAACTGGAATTTGACCGACAGCAAGTTCTTACTGCAGTCGTCCGTGTCGTACGTCTTGGTGATGGTGAACTTTGGTTGGAACTTTGACCCGTACAGCAAGTCGCCATAGCAGTACCCTTTGCCAACTTGGTAATCCTTGAGATGCAGGGTCTTGGTGAGTTTGTCATTGGGACATGACGCTGACGAATACAGATTGATGTCTTCACTTCCATCACGGTTGATGGTCATTGTCAAGAAAGATCCATCGAATAAGTCCTGGGTGCAACCTCCATCCGCCGTGAAAGCTGAGATTTCGGTTGGTACTCCCTGACAGAGCGACCCAGTGAACCGGTTGCGCACACCAAAGCTTGCGCCGCCCACAGCAAGGTATTGAGTCTGGAAGTACCGGTGCAAGTCTTCGCTCTCCAGAGGATCAGTGCACAACACCTTTTGGTAGACACCCGTCGCCGCACCACTCTTTTGGACAGGAGAACAAGTCGTCGCAGCAGTACACGTCGAACCGACGGCCACCACCGTAGCCGTCATCGCGCGAGGAATCGTCGTGCAGGCACTGTCTGAGTATTGAACGGCAACCGAGTACACTTCACCCTTCTTGGCCTTGTACGGTGGAGAGTGCATGTAGTAGTTGTTATCCATCACGCACTGCTTGGCACCAAAGGCGGAAGCTGGAATGATCGTGGTCTTGGCAAGATCCGCATCGACACAGGTCATGTTCTTGTAAGTGGTTTCAATCGGTGCCTTGTCCGCGTTGAACCCAAATTTGATGGATGGATAGTCTGCTGTCTTGGCGGCGCAAGTTCCATCAGCTGGGTAAGCCACAATTGGCGCCGTGGGATCAACCGACGCGCACCAAGTACTTGGCACATACGGCACTTTGAGAACAAACTGCTGGCTGCGAGCAGCCTGGTTGGCGTATCCAGTAACATCAGTCGTACAATCGGTACGTACACCTTTGTTGCAGGCGCTGAGTCCGGGCACACACGTCTGGTCTGCTCGGAAAGCAAAGCTGACGGGCTTGCCGCCACAATCCGGCGTGTCGTACACTGCGGTGACTTTGTATTTGTCTTGGTAACTTGAGTAGAACTCGGTTTTGGTGCCACCGATGCACAAGTTGATATTCACTTGATCACCCAAGAGATCTTGTGTGCTTACCGCGGTCTTGTTGCAAACGGCGTCACCGACGGGGAAATACGTCATATGCAAGTCACCATTCGGATCCACGCGCGCTTTCATTCCAGAGTTGTCCGTCAAGACCTCGGTGCAACCTCCGTCGGCCACGAAAGCCGACACGCTGAGAGGTGTGCCAGAACAATAATTAGTGGGGTACACCGCTCGAGCGCCATAGCTGACCACGCCCTGATACGTGAGACTAAAAAGTTTCCCAATGTCCGTATTGGACTTGTAGGCACACATGGTCTTCACGTACGAGTTGCCCGATTTGGAGCACGTCATAGCTGGTTTGCACGAGTTGTCCGAGACCACAGCGAAGACGGCGCGAGGAAGATCGGAACAGTCCGCGGTGGTGTATTGCCAAGTGACTTGCCATTGTTTCGTGTCTGCAAGTGTGTACATAGGGGCATGCAAGAAGTATTGGACATCGTTGACGCATTTGTTGGTGTTTAGCGCGTCCGGAGCGACAACCGTCTTGGTTACCGCCGTCGTACTCGAACAATCGGTTTCCGAAGTGTACACGTTGAGCGTTGGTGTGAAGCTTCCGTCGGTGGTGATCTTGATAGCTGTTGCGTGGTAAGTGTTCTTCTTCAAGCAAACGTCCGGCTCAGCAAGAAGCGCCAAAACTACGGGGCTCGTCGCGATTTCAGTGGCACAATTTGTACCGGCGGTGAATGATTTCTTGATGAGGTAGCGGTTATTTGGGAAGATTTGGTCAACGAACGCGACGGGATCTGTGGTGCACGCATCCTGGAACCCATTGGTACAGGTTGTGAATCCAGTCGAAGTACACGACTGTTTAGGCTCAAACGCGATCGAAAGAGCTCGGCCATTGCATTTCGCAGCGTCTTCATATTCGACATGAGCCACATATCTCGGCGCAAATGCTGTCCAGTACAGTGCAGCACCCTGAGTAAACCCATTATTGACTTGCTTGCTGGTACTGCTCAGGACAGTCGAATCTCCATCACCGAGACGACGTCCCGGAGTTGTGCAATCGGTTTTTGTTGACCAGGCCTTGATAGTTGTCTGCAAGTTTGCATCCACCGTAAACATGCCACTGCCAGTTCCATCAGGAGAGCACGCCCCGTCTGCCAAGAAGGCCGTCACCGAAGTTGGGGTACCCTGGCAGAACTTGGCGGGACACGTTTCGCGAACGGTATAACTCCACCCTTTGTACACAGTCGAGAAATACTTGTAAAGATCAGTGACTCCGGTGCCCGACGAACATGCCACTGTCTGATACACAGTGCCAGTGGCCAACGCACACGTGGGCTTTGGGGTACACGTCGCACTTTTGGCAACAACCGACACCGACACAGCTCGAGGAAGCCCCGAACAATCGCTCTGGTAGTATTGATACGACACTTGATACTGCTCACCATCAGCGAGCACATACTTGGGGGTGTACAAGTAGTACAACGCATTGCTTGTTTGAACGCACTTGTCAGTGTTAACATCCGTGATGGCTGTCTTGGTCGCGTCTGCATCGGCACAAGCCGTCGTCGAAGTGTAGACTTGCTCCGTGAATACTCCAGAAGCGATGGTGAACTTGGTAGTTGCGTAGTCATCTGTTTTCGGGTAGCAAGTGTCGGTCATCAGCGCAATAGCTGCAGTGACACCAGCGGTGGTACAGGTGTTTTCAGTGAATAACTTCTTGATCACATACTGGTTGGCTGGAGCAACGGTTTGCACATAGCTGAGCACATCATTGGTGCAATCGGTAGATACACCAGAAGCACAAGTGCTGGGTTTGTTGTACGCCGTGCAAGTCACATCCTTGACAAACTTGAAGGACTGAGGAACGCCAGTACAGTCGGCGGCATACTTGATTGTGACTTTGTAGTTCTTGAATTTTGGATCAGCTGCATAATACATACCAGAGCTTGCACCCACGCACTTGTCATTATTGACATCAGCGATGGATGTCGCGGTGGCATCTGCGTCTGCACAAACCGTTGTCGAGGTGTACGTGGACTCCGTCACTTTACCGCCGCTGTAAGCGTATTTGGAGGTTCCATAGTCGTCCGTTTTTGGAAAGCAAGTGCCGGTCAAGAAAGCCATCGCCACGGTGGATCCAGGGGTTCCGCACAGGTTGTCGCCAAACAGCTTCTTCGTAACGTATTGCTCGGTGGGAGCAATGGTCTGAGCATAGTTGACAATATCTCTGGTGCAATCAGTTGCCACACCCGCCGCACAAGCACTCGGTTTGTTGTACGCCGTGCAAGACGCATCGGCCACGAACTTGAAAGTCTGAGGAACACCAGTGCAATCAGCTGCATACTTTATTGTGACTTTGTAGTTCTTGTATTGGGGAGCCACAGCATAGTAGAGAGCCTTCCCTGATGCGAAGCACGAGTCAGAGTTGAAAGTTGTGACATCCACTTTAGTCTTGTCTGCATCATCACAAGCACTTGCTGCCGTGTAAGTTATTTCGGACAACTTTCCGCCAGAGTAAGTGTACTTCGAAGTCGGATAATCAGTCGTTTTCGGAATACATACGTCGGTCAGGAATGCCAGAGCTGCCGTCGTAACCGTGGTTGAGCATCCGGCATCGTCGAAGAGTTTCTTGATAGCGTACTGCTCCGTCGGAGCAACCATTTGAGGATACCCAACAATATCCTTGGTGCAATCAGTCTTGGCTCCGGCGGTACACGCACTCGGTGTGTTGAGCGTGCCACATGTCACATCCTTGACATACTTGAAAACCTGAGGAACACCAGCGCAATTGGCTGATGCGTAGGTCGCGGTGACCTTGTAGTTGTTGTTTGCGAGATAGTACATAGCCTTCCCTGCGGAAGTGCACTTGTCTTGATTGTAGTCAGTGGTCGCAATCGGCGTCTTAGCTTCGCCGGCATCACATGTGGTTACCGAGGTGTAAGTCGCTTCGTAGAAAACGCCACCGCTGACGCTGAAACGGGTCGACGCATAGAGGTCTGTTTTTGGAAAGCAGGCATCAGTGATGAAGGCCATCGCTGTAGTTGTACTTGGGATGGTACATCCAGTGTCTGTGTACAGCTTCTTGATGGCATATTGCTCCGTTGGTGCAATCGTCAAGGGATACTTCACAAGATCCACCGTGCAATCCGACTTCGCACCTGCAGAACAACTTCCAAGGGAGTTCAAGCCGATACATGTTGGGTCTTTGACAAACTTGATCGATTGGGGCACGCCGGCACAATCATTCGCACCATACATCGCAGTGACCCTGTAGTTGTTGTTAGCGAGATAATACTGGGCTGTTTTGCTACTGACACACTTGTCCGAGTTCAGTTCTGTGATCTGGACACTAGTTGCATCGGCGTCGGCACATTTGGTTGCATCGGTGTAGGTCGCTTCGTAGAACTTGCCACCGCTGACAGTGAACTTTGACGTCGCAAAGTCCGTTGTCTTGGCAATACAAGTCTCCGTCAAGAAGGCAAGTGCCGTCGTCGTACCGGCAGCAACTGAAGTGCCGCAACTGGCATCGCCGTAAAGCTTCTTGATCACGAAGGATTTCGTCGGTGCAATGCTGGAAGGATACTTGACCACGTCTTGGGTGCAATCAGTTCTCACATTGGTAGTGCAAGTGCTAGGACTATTCACCGTCGCACAAGTCACATCCTTCACATACTGGAAAGTTTGTGGCGCATCGGAGCAGTCCGCAGTGCCGTACGTGGTGGTGACCTTGTAGTTGTTGTTGACCACATAGTACCGAGTCTTGCTGGTCAAGCACTTGTCAGTATTGTAGTCGGTCGTTGCAACATCGACCTTGGTTGCATCAGCGTCGGCACAAACTGTCGCCGACGTGTACGTCGATTCGGTAACTTTGCCACCACTGATGGAGACCTTGAACGTTTTGTAGTCGGCAGTCGATGGAATACAAGTCTCGGTCAAGAACGCATAAGCGACAGTAGTAGCTGGCGAGGCGCACGAGTCGTCCGAGTAGTACTTCTTGACGGCGTACGATGAAGTTGGAGCAATGGCTAAAGGATAGTTCACAATGTCTTGCGTGCAATCAGACTTCGCACCCGATGAACAAGTACCAGGTGTGTTGAGAGTCACACAAGTCACATCCTTCACGTACTTGAACATCGTAGGAGCACCAGAACAGTCGTTGCTGGCGTACGTCAAGGTGACCTTGTAGTTGTTGTTGGTGAGATAGTACTGCGCCTTTTTAGTGGTACACTTATCGGTGTTGTAATCGGCGGTCACGATTCCGGTCTTGGTCGCGTCGGCATCCGCACATTTCGTAGCATCGGTGTACACCGATTCGTAGAAAACGCCACCACTGACGCTAAACTTGGACGTGGGGTAGTTGCCATTCTTCGCAATGCACGTGTCGGTCAGGTATGCCATAGCCACCGTTGCATCGGCACTGGCGCACGAGGCATCACCGTATAGTTTCTTGATGGCATACGATGCCTTCGAAGCAACGCTATTCGGGTATTTGACGGCGTCCAATGTACAGTCAGTCGTGGTACCAGACGAGCAGGTGCTCGGACTATTGAATGCCACACACGAAACATCCCTCACGAACTTGAACGACTGAGGAGTACCAGAGCAGTCGTTGCTTGCATACGTGGTGGTGACCTTGAGGCTGTTGCCATTGGTGAGGTAGTACTGAGCCGATTTGGCGCCAACGCACTTGTCCGAGTTGTAGTTAGCGGCTATCACTTCCGCTTGGGTCGCATCGGCGTCGGCACATTTGGTTGCATCGGTGTAGGTCGCTTCGTAGAACTTGCCACCGCTGACAGTGAACTTTGACGTCGCAAAGTCCGTTGTCTTG
>JAMFLO010000586.1:0-16844 GCA_027475765.1 Paralagenidium karlingii
TACCCAACTGACTTGGTTTGAGCATCCTCCATCCTTTGGAGTCATCGAGTTATTTGTATACTATACCCTTTTCATTGAATGAATGAAGTCCGATTGTTATTCCTTTTAGGAAAAAACATTCACTTCGTCACAATACTATACCCTTTTCATTGAACGAATGAAGTCCGATTGTTAATCCTTTTAGGAAAAAACATTCACTTCGTCACACTTGTCTCCAACGCCTTGGTATCGTTTGCCCACGAGGATTGTCTGTGTCTTGGAAATCGCGAGACTCCTTCGTCATAGCCACGTTCGGGAGATGCCAACTCTTCAGGTATTATCCGGTCATCTGTTTGTGTTGCTTGAGATGGTCGGCAAAGATCTGAGAATCTGTCACCGAACCAGCGTAATGCTTGGATTTAAGAGTCAATCGTGTTTTGCCATTTGGTTTGATCACAATGCA
The DNA here is from genome assembly GCA_027475765.1 of Paralagenidium karlingii. NCBI lineage: Eukaryota > Oomycota > Peronosporomycetes > Paralagenidium > Paralagenidium karlingii. The sequence goes on from JAMFLO010000586.1 coordinate 443, forward strand.
AGACCTCGATTTGTACAAGTTGGTCTAACTATGTCAAATGGTCTTACTGAGGACATCCCACCCACTTTTGGTAACTCGTCTCCAAATGTACCCTCTCGTGGAAATGGCTGTGCCTGCATCAGATAGAAGTGTCTGAGACCAGAATCAGAAGCCCTCTTCAGGTGATAGAAACGACATGCCATCAAATGCAGATGATGAGGTGGAATTCTCGCTGTACAAAGGCGAGAAAGAGCTGGACGAACTGATTCGTTTGATCGACAAAGACCTTTCCGAGCCGTACTCGGTGTTCACGTATCGCTATTTCCTCTACAACTGGCCCGATCTCTGTTTGTTGGCACGGGTGAATCAGAAATTGGTCGGTGCAATTGTCTGTCGCCGCGAGAAAATCGGCTTTGCGCACGAGATATACGACGAGAACCCCGCCATGATGGACGAAGCGAAGACCGCAGGCATGGATCTGTCAAGTGCATCACCTTTTGGTCCTCAAATACCCTCTGTGGCTTCAGAGACCCAGCCTCCAGCTGTGTCAGAACCAACGGTGGTGGATTCGCCACAAGTCCATGCGATTGCCAACGCCAATGCTGCGCCAGTGCGATACAGAGGCTACATTGCGATGTTGGCCGTGGAAAAGAAGTTCCGAAAGCAAGGCATCGGGTCCAGTCTGGTGCAAAAAGCCATCGACCTAATGATCAAGAAGCGGTGTGAAGAGATCATGCTGGAAACCGAAGTGTGCAACACGGGAGCCATTCGATTGTACGAGAACCTGGGATTCGTGCGCGATGAACGACTGGTCAAGTACTATCTCAATGGCGGAGATGCATTTCGACTCAAGCTGTGGCTTCAGTAACTGAAAGAACGATGACCCACCTAGAGACCAGGAAAAAGACTACTTCTATGTCTTAGGGATCACATGATGAAATGCAGCGTGGTGCCGTTCGCGCTCAGCTGCATGACATCCAGTTTAGTGTAATACTCAATACAATCCAAAAGCTGCTGGGAAGTGAATCCTTTGCGCAGGACCATTGGCTCCACGTCACTAAAAGGGATTGCCAGGATGTTTCGGTCACGAACGTATTCCAAAACCATCCGATAAATCTTGGAAATTGCATCCACACCGCGTGAATTGGTGCCATACCCACGATAGGAACCTTCGCCATTGTCCATTTCGTCTCCGTCGGTGAGTGATGCCTTGGACACATACACGAGTCGAATCGCTTCGTCAACATCTTGCTGGATCACTTCTGTCGAAAAGCGAAGTCTTGCCAGAGCTTGCGAGAGACGTAGGATACTGAGTAATTGACGAGCTGTCATCGCAGTTTGCGCCTGGTTTTCGTTGCCCATGGTCGCACCATAAGAGTTTGGACGAGATGCAATGCCATTCTGTCGTGCTTGCTCCGTCAAATCCTGTTGTCTCAAGGTCACATAGGCCTCCACTATGTACCCACACAAGTTTTCTGGAATGCTTGGTGTGTACTGCTTGGCAATTGCAATGAAATAGCGTAGCAATTCGGGTGCGACTGGTTCGAATTGCATGGCGGGGTTTCTGCAATAGCGATGGACATGCGTCACATGTCTTGCGAGCGCTTCGTCTTTCTCGTAGTTGGCCAGATCAAGTAGCACAAAGATCAAATCGAATCGAGACAGCAACGCATTGGGCAAATTGATGTTCTGGGAGGCACTTAGTTTGCGATTGTAGCGTCCAAAGACAGGATTCGCCGCAGCCAACACTGAGGTTCTCGCGTTCAGGGTGGTGGTGATACCAGCCTTTGCGATACTGACAGTCTGTTGTTCCATGACTTCATGGATCGCAGTACGATCACTTTCCTCCATCTTGTCGAATTCATCAATCGCGCAGATCCCGCGGTCTGCAAGCACCAGAGCACCTCCTTCCAAAGTCATTTCCTTGGTGATGGTATCTCGAACGACGGCAGCCGTCAGACCCACACCAGAACTGCCTTTGCCTGTTGTGTACACCCCGCGTGGTGCAATCGTTGCAATGTGTTTGAGCAGCTGCGATTTGGCCACACCAGGGTCACCCATGAGCAGAATGTTGATGTCTCCACGCAATTTCATTCCTTCGTCCATCTGCTTGGTTACACCGCCAATCATGAGCAACAGTAACGCCTTTTTCACGTCTTCATGGCCATAGATCTCTGGGGCGATCGATTGAGAAAGCAGCTGGTACAAATCCTGAGAGCTTTCCTGTAAATGCATAATCCGCCGCTCCATGTCTTCGTCAGACTCCATGCACGAGTAGCGTTTCTTGTGATTCACGACATCCATAGCTTCAAGATAGGTCTCGGTGAGCAAACCCATTTGCATTTGCCGTTGAGCCGTTGTGGGGAGTGGAAGGAAAATACCACAAATCGTGATCAAGGCACCAGGCTCACACGTCCGCGTCAGTTCACCTCGCAGATACACCGTCAAGCTGCGTGGGATATGCCCCATTGGCACTTGATCGGGCAACTCTTGAAACTTTACCTCCTGGTACTTTTCAAATCGGCACGCTTTGGTTTGCAAGACCAGTCTTCCGTTCTGTCGGTTCGCACGACATCGTTCGCTTGGGCATTGAACCAGTGGAGTGAATTGTCGAGACTTGACTTCTTGGTACACTTCGTATGCGCAAGCTTCGCATGTATAGGTTGCAACGCTGAGCAAGGGCTTGACGTTGGAGACCCGGGTGACCATGCCTCGGATGCGTACCAGGCTTCCTACTTTGCTGGCCTTGACTTGACGAATGGGCACGGCTTTCATTTTGACACCAGGAACCAAAAACACCTCAAAGCGACGCATCAACGCTGGTGGAAAAAAGGTTGTAGTGATGGAAGAAGCCGTTGTCATCTGTGAGACTCCTTCTTGAGGTGCGGTCGGATCGTTGGTTTCTCCTGGTGCTGCACCTGCTGCTGCCGAACTACCAATTTGTGCCAATGGATTAATCGAATTGTCTACACCATTTCCTTCGTTTGGTTGGATCTGCTGTCGTCGATATTGTTCCTGCGCTCGATGCATTCGCAGCACGTCAAGCACGTCTTGTGAACTGGAAATGTCCTGGGTCGGCGCTGGGAGAATCTCGTCAATGGCTTCGGCAAAAAGCGTCACGTAGCGTCTCGTGTTCTTGACGATGCGGCTCACAAACTCTTCGTCTTTTTCAAACTAGTTGGTGCGCGCCAGAGGAGCAGAGAAAGGTTAGCACTTTGCAAAGGGGGGGGGTCATGACCAGTGACAGCTGAGCTCCACTGGGCGACTTACAATGTAAATGTCATCCAACGAGATAGACACCGCTTTGCGTTCTCGATTGGCGACTTCTTGCTGTCTCCACCAACACATCCCATTATGCAAATGTCAATGAGTACGCCTTCCTCCTTTGCCGAGCCAGCAGCATCCATACACGATGCCCACCAGAATGCGCAAATATTTGGGTCCACGCGTTTCGTCGTCCAGATTGGAGGTGAAATTCTGAAGAAATTGGATGCATTTCGCTATACAATCGCACATACAGTCATCAGACCCATTGGTCAGCAGTTGGCCGGAGCGCCATCAGCCGGGCGATCAAGTGCCATGCAAAGCGCCAACCTTTCTCGTCCAAGTAATTGGGCACATTCGAGACCGTTCCAGAAGCAGTCGAAGCGCTGGCTGAGGACGTCACGGCAGAAGCTGCGAGCGGATCCAATGAGCGTCGAAAGTCAACCGGTCCACTTGGACCCTGCGAGCGATTCCCAGAACCAAAGCGCGTCGCCATATCTGCCTGGCCTTTTGATGTGGCCTTTTGGCGCGAAACCCCAAATCGTACTGATTGGATACCGGTATCTGGCGGGGTTTTGCCATAGATTAAATTATGGAGGCAATGGTTCCATCCATAATATGGATGGACGGGAGCGACCCACACCCACTCACCAATCCATTTCATGACCAGAACTGTGTGGGCCCAAGAATGCCGCCTGCTCCTTTCTCTCTCTCTCTCTCTCTCTCTCTCTCTCTCTCTCTCTCTCTCTCTCTCTCTCTCTCTCTCTCGCTCGCTCGCTCGCTCTCTCTCGGGATGCCATCAAGTGAATGAATGCATTGAGTCCAGTGGGTGAGTTAAGCTACCCGAACACAACAAGCCTCTCAGTTGCAAAGCACAGTACTACTACTATATCAACTCCCAGCCTCCCCTCAAACTCCATCATCCAGCGCGGCAGAAACACGCGGCAACAGATCCAAGAGACTCTTTTGATTTGACAGCAGCTCCAACACTCTGGAGGAGAAGAGTGATGGACGTTGGATTATCAACTTCAAGTTGAAAGCCACGAAAGGTTGTCGATACGATTTTTGCTTGGGTGTCTAGTTCGTAGGATGGAATGGTTGCGGAGGGCGTGAGTGGAGATCCGACAGCACCTCGCATTCTCAGTCATTCAGATGGCCAGACAGGACCAAACACAATATGGGAATTGGAAAAGAACGAGCTCTTTTCCTCGTTCCTCGTTCTCTCTCTCTCTCTCTTACAGACACAGAAACATGAGTCTCAGCTCATCTCTCTTTGCGAAGGTCGCGTGCACGTTGCGTCTGGTCCTCATTGTGCAATTTGCAGTCAACCACCCAGCGTGTCTGATATTCCCAACGATGAAGCTCGTTTCGTTTGCCTCTACTATTCTCTTGCTCGCCGCAGGCTGCTCTGCCCAGCAAGAAAGCCCTGAAAGCCTCAAGCTCCAAGTGGTTGTGAGTGCCATCAAGATTCGCACCAAGCCGTCGACCCAGGCAACAGCCGTTGGCCAGTACAACCATTGTGATGCGGTCGAGTATGTTCAAAACGCTGGACAAAGCAATGGCTACGATTGGGTGCAAGTCAAGTGGCATGGTGGCACGTGCTACGCGGCGAATGGACCGGTTGGCGGCGAAGCGTGGATGGTGTTGTACCCGGCTCCTGGATGTTAACTGGTGCTCCTACACTCAATCCTACCCACAAGTGCGTTAAGTGACCTGAGACTCTGGTGAGAATGTTGAGCGAGTGCATGTGTAAGGTTGAAAGCGATCGAGCAGGAAGAGAGTTGGCGCTTAACTCGTCCACACTGAATGAAATGCTGTCTTTTGTTTTCTTCCGGAAGAATGGACTCCTTCCACAACGGATTTTACGTGGGTTGTGCTACGTCAGAACTGAATTGGACAGTTCTGATGAACTCCATTTCCACGACAAGGCGAGCATACCTGTCTCCAAGCCGTAGCCCTTGTAGGAAGAGGTGAGAGGCTCTGACCCCAACGATAGTTTGTTGGTTTTGGTTCTTTAAGAGATCCCTGTCTCGTTATGCTCACTGGACAGGCATTTGTCAGTAGCTTGATGGCTCATTGGGTCGAATCGATGCTAGTGCTTGTGAGAATTCTCCGAGTCGTCTTTGGTGACCGAATAGCCGCCAAAAGATGGTGCTGCTGCATTGCACATTGGTGCCATAAAGCGTTAGGTCCCAGCGGGTAAAACTCTCATCAGTGCAATAGTCCTTGCCGCCGACTTCGTGCTCCAGGTACTGGGGCTGGTTGTCCACATGTTTCTTGGTGCGCCAATCCCATTTCTTGCCGCAATGCAGCGGGTGTTTGCCGCGGTTATCGTGGAACACGTGGTTGCCATTGCTGCACCAATCTCACCACGTCATTGACGTCTTGCAGGTTTCAAAGCCTTCACCGCAATCGGACCTCTTGTCGCATTCGTACACGTGCATCCAGACGTTCAAGCATTCTTCGGGTGCGCACACGACGAGTTGCGTGCAGCGAGCCAACCAATAGTTAAGGCCAACCACTTGGTCGCAGAACAAGAGGATCAAGAGCGCGAAAAAGGCTTAAACATGGAGACAAAATGAACGATGGCTGGAGTTGAACAGAGCGCGTTGATGAAATCGTCGGTGCCAAGCAATTTGCAAAGTGAGATGCAGCTGGGCAGGTGGGGGAAGCGGGCACTTGAGCAAGGGAGCGGGAGCAAGAGAGGCGAGTAGCCGAAGAGATTGACGAGACCACTTGAATCTTCTTCAAGAAAACTGGCTGATAGTTGATCCTTCTTGGACCAGCTTTTCAAGCAAAGTGACTGACAGTTGATGGTTCAACGATGGCATGACTGATTACCATGAATGAGGAGTTGTGCTTACTTCCCCGCACTTTCAAGGAGCCGTTGGAGACGAGGCTCGATGCCGAGCAAATGCAAATGCCAGCAGACCTCGAGTACGAGTGCCACTTCAAATTTCAATGGATTTCTGTCGGAGCAACACTTGCAGAAGCAGTGCCTCCGTACCGGGCAAAGCCATACCTAGGATGGTGTGTATGTATTCCTCCAGGATAGGAACGAGCAGGATGGAGAAGCCAACATTTTCGCCAACCACTCGCGCGCACGACGTTGAAGGAGACCCCAAGCAGGTGTCTCACTCAGGTGCTGGTGCTCCTGACCTTTGGTTTGGATGGCCGCGCGAGTGAGTGAGTGAGTGAGTGAGTGAGTGAGTGACAAGAAAGGCTTCTGAATTGGACCATCCTGTGCATGAACTCACCCTTTACCCAGCCAGCATAATACAAGTGTTAAAACCAGTGATGATTCCGCTGGCTTGTGCTCCAGGTTGGAGAACAAAACCTTATCTCCTCTGGAGATCTGCAAAGCTTTGGTCTTGGCCCAGCACCGAAAGAAGTGGAGCCATAAGAGGCATACGGAGCCGCATCTGATTCTCCAAGCAACTTTGGTTTGAGCCTCCCAACGTTGGTTGCGTGACCTTGCTGCGAGTTCACATGTGATCCATCGCTGTGTCTTGGCGCTTTCGTTCGAGCAATGGCCGACGCAGGAAGCAACTGCTCGCAGTGCTGGCTGCTCTGGCTGTCTTTCTTTTGCAAGACTTGCTTGGGCTTGGTGACTTGCTTGGGCTTCTTGCGAGCATCAGGCCTGTACCATTCACTGGACAGTCACCAACATGGCAAGCACTGGCCTTCCCAGAGCCTCTCCATGTGCTCACGTGACGTGAACACTCCATCCCTGGTTGAGTCGGTGCACGCGGATTCCCCTGATCATGCGGCGGCTTGCTTCCATGCTTATTTTCTACCAATCCCAGTGCCGTCCGTGATCCCCCATTGACGCGATCTTTTCGTGGACTCCGCATGACCGAGTGGCAGCACAAGTTTCTTGACGTCAATGCTCGCTTTCGCGTGCATTATGTAGAAGCAGGAGACCGCCAGCAGATGCCTCTGGTGCTCCTGCATGGCTTTCCGGATCTCTGGTTTGGATGGCGGGTGAGTGACTTCAATGGGACGCTGTCATGCGGACGGCTTGGGAACTCACTTTGAACCTCCACTGGGCTGGTCATCAGCATCAAATCAAAGTGTTGAGCAAACGATTCCACGTCATTGCACCAGGTTTGAAAGCTGCCCATTCCACTGGTTTGGGCTTTGCGGAGGGCGTGGGAGCTCATGCTCTCGTTTCTCCAATAGATCTGCGTGGCTTTGGACAGAGCTCAGCACCCAAAGAACTGGCAGCGTACGGTGCCCAAAATGTTCTCTCGGATGTCATCGCGGTCCTGGGTCAGTCACAGTGGCGCCGTCGATCTCGAAAAAGCCTGAAGTTCTTTAAATGAAGTCTCACAGCATGCTAACTGGTTGTTCCTATGCCATGCACCCCATCAGATGCGCTGGAGATCCCGAAATGCGTCGTGATTGGCCATGACTGGGGTGGCCATTTTGCTTGGCACATGTGCTTGTACCATCCCGAGCGGGTACTTGCCGTGTGCTCCATTTGTACGCCGTATTTCCCGCCGCAGCCCGAGTTTATCGACATCGACACCATGGTCGCCATGTTTCCCTTCTTCGGCTACCAAAAGCTCTTGGCGGACTCGGCCAACACGGCCAAAAAGATCGAAAAAGCGGGTGCGCGGCGCTTCCTGACGGCTCTGTTTCGTCGTGCCCATGCTTCCAGTGAGTTCCCATTGCAGCAAGACGGCCAGGCCATGGACCTCAGCCAGATTCTGACGGAAATGCCCACTTCCGGTCATCCAATCTTCACGCGTCAATCAGATCTGCTGTCCAAGCAAGAAATGGACTATTACGTGGATCAATTTGATCAAAGCGGGTTCCAGGGATGCTGCAACTACTACAATACTCGTCGCCTTGATTTTGAGTCGGAGCAAGCGCAGCAAGTGGGACAGACCATTGATCACATGGCGCTGTTCATTGGTGCTCAAGAAGATCCAGTGCTCCCACCGGAATTGGTGCAAGCCATGGACATGGAGAGTCTTGTTCCAAACCTGAAGCAGGTGTTGGTGAAAGACGCCGGTCATTGGGTTTTGTTTGAGAAGCCGCAAGAGATCAATCGTTTGCTGCTTCAATGGCTGGACAAAGTGGAGAAGAAACAAGCGGCCCCGATCAGTCGCTTGTGAAGTGTCGACTGGTTCTGAGAGTGTCGTCAAATGATGGTGTCTCATCCTCGAGTGTGAAGGAGTTTGAAGGAGAGTTGTAGCTCAGTTTGATTTGGTTGGCTCGAACCCACTTAAACAGTGGCATCCCAGCCGCATGAATCGGTTTGACTGTAACCTGTAGATTGCTCTGATCAGTTCTCGCATGGCGGGCATGAGCAACAGAGCACCGCAATCACCGCGATGGACTCTGGTCGTTTTCCGCTTGCTGTGAAAAGCGTCGGCAACCCAAAAAAAGGAAGTACATTCCGCCATGAACTCGGGATCAGTGACGGTGATCCAATTGGGCTTCACGTCGACAACGTACCCAAGCACTGGCACTGCAAGCAATCCCTAGGATGCCTCATCACCTGGTATAGCTCCCATCAACAGCTGGACCCTGCAAATCTTGACATGTTCAAAGCACAACACCGTGAGCATTCCTCCTCCGTTTGGTCTCCTTGCCTGATGGTCCACCCAACCACCATGCACTGCTCGATTCGCAGACAGTCGCAAGTTGCAGTGCAAGGTGCACTCCATTTTCAAAACGAGTTGAACTGCCACCCTGCCGCCATTCTGCAGATTGTAGCATTGATTCGCACATGTCGGCACATTTGCTCCGTGCACCAGAATCCTCTTCTTCCTTTCTTTGCGATGAGTCAGTCCTGGCTCTCTTTGTCCCTTTCGAATGGACCAAGAAACATCCCAGTTGTCAAGTTCCAAACAATGAAATACCTGTCAATCACTTTTGCTGCGATTCTTCTCTCGTCAGGTGGCTTTGCTCAGTAAGAAAACTCCAGACTGCAAGTGATCACGGGCGGCGCCAAGCTTTACACCCAACCAATGACCAATTCGAATGCCGTCCCGCAATGAAATCATTGTAACTTGGTCGATTCGATTCAATATGAGGCGAGTAATGCATGATCTATCGCAGAATCGGTGGCTATATATGGTTGGCGCCGTACGTGGCTGATGGATGCGAGCCGGTTCTGGCTGATGACAATCCAATGAGGAGATCCCCATGGTAGCTTTAAACGAGATCTCATATTTGAAGGTCACAGTTGGAATGAGTGTGTTAGGAGCTCACGAAATGTCATTTGACACTCGTTTTCAGCTTTGCTGAAACTTGATTCTTTTCCTTAAAGAGATAAATCACCTCCACTTCAGACTGCTCTTGTGAAGTCAAACTTGAATCCAAAATCGATCCCTGCCGCCCACCAACAATCCAGAGTTTGCAGAAGGCAACATATCAGATCTCCATCGAGCAAACAACCGTCGCACAGCTGGCAACAAAATGATTTGATTCTCACCATAATGGACGAGGTTGAAGTTGAGAATGATGATCAGGAAGAAGATGATCTTACCCTGCACGTTGTAGAAATGAGTCTCGAGCACGAAACCCAGCACCTTGAACACGTTGATGCGAAAGCGTCTCTTGATAAGCCACCAGAGCAGAACCAGCGAGATCCATTCCAATAGCCCATACATCAGCACACTGCCCACAGCACTCAGCATTCGGCTTTGGGTTTTGAACTCGAGAATTCCGTAAAAGAACTTCGCGTTGGGGCTGAAAAACGTTGTCAGCACGTACGCATCTGGTTCACAACAAGTCAATCGCACGATTTAATGACATAGGCAACGTGAGGAAATCTTACCATACAGAATCGGTACAAATGCTTCAACAAACTCGATCAACACCATGTGTTCCATCATGAACATAAACTCGAGCAATTGGACAACCAAGTGCGCATTGCGGTTGAACGCGAGCGTGTTGTTGTTCTCTTGCTGTTTCAATTGAGAAACATGGGTGTTGTCGATCGCGGGGATCGCAGTGGACACTTGCGCGACCTCTACGTGATCGGATTCTGGTCGCGGATCATGGCTTGGTTTCGGTTTGATGGTTTGGTTGTCTGTCCAACCTTTCACTGCAGGCGAGAGTGAACGCGAGCTGGCACTACTCAGTTGAATGGACACAACACGATTGGAACGATTGAGAGACTGCTTGATCCACGTCAGTATGGATATGTGCTTGATGTGGAGTTCGTTCGAGTCCTCAAAGCGTACATACTCCGTCAATGAGTCACGATGCTCATGGGCATAGTGCAGACACCACGCAATTAAATCCAATCGGTCGTCGTTATCGGTGTTGTTGTGGCACTGGTCAGCTGCAGCACCAATGTCGTCGTACGCTGTGATCAACAAATGCGCCTTGTAGTTCAGCTCCACCATATCAAAACCCATGTGTAGCAAATCCTCGGCAATCAAAACAACTGTCACTGGAAGAGATGTGGTGCCACCGAGACACATGGACATGTACAATGAGCTGAACAACTTGACAGAAAACACTTCAGTCTCGGCAGCGACATCACCCATGTGCACCATCACTTTCTTTGCAATCACAGAGAGCACAAACTTGAGAATTGGAAGAAGCAACGTGTACGCGGTTTTGGCCAATCCATCGAGGTTGTAAAAGCCAAACGTAAACGCCGAGAAAACAAACAGCAACGAGCATTCAAACAGAATCAGTCGCTTGTACGCCTTGAATATTTGTTTGTCTCCTCGCTGGGAACTGTGCTTGACTCGTACCAACAAAAACACGATGATTAGTGTCGTAGAAAACACCAGCGGAAGTGTCACGAGCGGCGAGAATGGAACGGGAAACTCGCCAAAGATTCTGGCAATGACCCAGTACATGACGGTGTGAAGCCCTGCACCCAAGTTGGCGATGAACAAGTTGGTTTTCCATGGTACCCTCACTTGAAGTAAATACTCTCGTTGCCATCTTGCTCCAATCATCATCCCAATGGTGGCCACATAGTTCCGCGCAAAAAACATGCGATTAGCGTCCAATCCATCGCGAGGATCGTTGAGTGGCACCACATTAAACACGCACACGAGCGCACACACTGGCATAGTGCTGACCGCCATAGCCCGGAGAACTCGCCACGGGGTAGCTTTCGCACGATACTCGTCATATGCTCTCAGTCGACCGACAGAGTAGTGAGTTCGATGAGTCAGAGCTCGTCCAATTTGACGAAGTAAAACCGAGGAACTGAATCCTGAAGGCCATCGAGACTCTTCAGACACCATGACGGTTCAACTTGGAAAAGGAACGTCACACACCAAAAACTGAACAGCAACCTGAGCGGGTGGCACTCAACAAAATTCAAAGAATACTGTTGCCGTTTCTCGATTTAGCAACACACAGAATCAGCATCACCAAAAAAAGGATCAAATGCTCCTCCATCCACGGGGTTTACGCTATAAGCCATCAAAAATCTTGCTCCGCTCGCACCAACAACACACCAGATCCACAGCTACAGCCGACCAATTGACCCATACTTCCTCCGTTCAGTATTACTGCGTGCATCACTATAGGTTCCAGAATGCAAGTGCAGACAGTAATACTGAACGGAGGAAGTGCACAACAAGTCGAGTGCCTGCAACCGACGAATCAAGTCTTCTTGACGGTGCTACCACCTCCTGATTCAGAAATGAGTGGAAGCATCTTGCTTGGAAACCGATTCGCCACAAAACACATTGGTATGGCACTGCATAGTGCCATTTGTTGCTGGCAGCCACTGGTCCCAGATCTTGAAGTATTTGCTCGTGCAAAAGTTGGTGGTGCCATCTGCGTGGTCCAGTCCCTGAGGTTCGTTTACCATCGATGCGTTGCGCGTTGGATCCCGTTTCGTCTGGCACTGGAATACGTGTCGGCCCTTTGGATCCTCAAACTCTCTGTTTGGCGGCAGACACCAGTCCGCGTCCTTGACACTCGTGTTGCGCAGGTCGAGAAAACGATGAGGAGCGCAATCGGTCCACTTGGCGCATTCGACGGCACGCAACCAGACGGTGGTGCAGTCTTTTAGAGGATGGCCGCACTGGCGACGTAGGTGGCAGCGAAGAAACCAGTAGTTGAGACAATGCACTGAATCGTCTAACAGCAGCAGCAGGAAGAGCAGAACCAGCCGCAGTGTCGTGATGAAGCTCGTCATCTTTGGTCCAGAGGCGAGATAAAGAGATGGAGAAGGAGTGGGAGAGCCAGCCAAAGGAAAAGTGAAAGAGAGGGAGGGTAATGAGGGATGGAGGTGAGAGATCCAGTGGTATGATGAGTGAGCTTTCGCTTCTGACCTGATTCTTTGGTGGGCAAGGGGACGGAGGGACCAAAGGAAAAGGAAACTCTTCCTAGCCACGACGGCCTATGACTGGACGACTGGATTGAATTGACGTGGAGATGGTCAGTTGCCTTTCATGTCTCTTGTGGCGTCTCCATCATTGCCGATTTGCTTCTGAGTCAGAAGTAAATGGGCAGTTTCAGAAGTTCTGACACTTGCTATGTAGTCCTTCGCCACGCCAAGAATCTCCCGTCCATAATATGGACACATGTCGTTGTGCCATATTATGGATGGAACCTCACGGTGCATCCAAATGCCATGAAACCGCTGATCTTCTGGACGACGTCGGCACATCCATTCGTGAAACCATCCCACCGGCGCTGAGTTCTTCTCGCATCTTACGGTCTTCTTTTCCTATCCCAAAGTTTCCAAAGATGCATTCAGCTTCAGCTTCCCAGAAGCCCCCGTCGTGCCATTCACTTTCTGACTGCCGCCCGCGTACAGAGGCTTGCTCAGTGGTTCTATGCAGGTGCAAGATGGGAGGAAGGAGGAGGTGGTGGAAGGAGGAGCAAGGGGGGGAAGGGAAGTGGGAAACGGCATTCGGTTTCGACTGCCAGCGCACGCAACTGACATGGTCGCGTTGGCGTTTCTTCCGTCGAATCGACGTTGTTCTTCTGTGCCCTTTGAGTCCATCTCCCTCATTGGTCCCATGGACTGACTCGCGTAGGACCAACCATTTTGGCTTCTCTTGAACTCTTGGGCGAAAAGCGAATGGACGTCTGTGCGTTTTTTTTCAAAGAGACCGACCCAAAGTGCGACCATTCCCAACGCCCATTGAACCTCAACCCATGTCATGCCATGCTATACCATCCATTCGATGAAGGTCCATCAGTGCTTCTTCTACTTCAACTCTCGAAGAGAGCTGGTGAGCTGGTGAGGTGCTCAGGTCTTGGCATTCTGCAATCTGCGTTGTGAGCACCAAGAGCTTCTCTCACCTTCAGTGACGCCGACGCCGCCACCAGCACCGCTTTCAACTCTTGTCCAGTGCCATCACGCGCACATTGGATCCAGAGACAGCAGCATGAACTCGCAGCAAACGACGGCGTTTGTGACTTCTCCAATGCTCGTGAAGAATGACTGCAACGACTCGGACCGCTCACGACTTGAACAACAGTCAATTGCTAGGTTGTTCATGTGGTTCGCGATGGCGGCCGGTCGCGCTTCGTCGCCAAAGACATTGCCGCATGACTCCAAAGAACGCAACTTGACGCGGAAATCCCCGACATCCACTACCAGACATGCACGAGTTGATTTCTTGGCGCAAGTGCATCCTGCTGTGCCACAGCTCCATTTGCCCACATTGATTCAATCGCCGACCATCACTTCCTCGCCAAAGTTCTCCACAGAGCTGCAGCAATATTTCGACATTTACTGCCGAGGTCCATTGTTGCATACAATCCAATCGATCGAACTCTTTGATGACTGCAAGGACTTTGTGGACATGCCCATCAAGAGAACTTCCAGTGCCACCCAAGCGCTGCAAGAATTCGAGCAACGACGACTCGCGCTTGATCACTTCGACGGCGTCAACGTGGACCAGTATCGAGCCCGTCTTCGTGAATTCTTGAACACCCATTTCGACAAACCAGGGTCCGATCTGGTGCCTTTCTCGCCATTGGACTACCAGGAGCATGCGCTGCCTCCAAAGATGGAAGAGATTCAAGACCCGACGTATCGTGACTGGGCATTTGCGCTCCACAAGCTATGGAAAAGCCTGGGGCGTCTTCCGGATCCCAGTATGAAAGGTTCATTCCTGCACGCCAAACCCATCTCGTCGTCCGACGACAACGACGAGGCCGTCACTCGTCCAGAGAATGTCTTGATCGTGCCTGGGGGACGCTTTCGAGAGAGTTACTACTGGGATTCCTATTGGATAGTGCACGGATTGCTCATCAGTGACATGGCGCTCACCGCTCGAGGAATCGTCAACAATCTCTTGGAGTACGTGCAGGAGTTTGGATTTGTGCCCAATGGAGGTCGCATCTACTATTTGACGCGCTCCCAGCCACCAATGCTTTCCGAAATGGTCAAATTGGTGGCTGCCAAGCACAGTGACTCACACAGCAACACCCCAGAGTATGACGCAAAGTATCTCAAGATGGCTGTCAAGATCTTGGAGAAAGAATATGCCTTTTGGATGCAACAAGGGCCCGGAGGTCATGCCGTCACGATCTCGGTGCCCAATGCGGTCTCTGGTCATGAAGAGACCCATGTGCTCAATCGCTTCGTTTCGAGTGCGGAAGATCCTCGTCCTGAATCCTACCGCGAAGATGTTCATGTTACTTCGTCGATCATTCAAGATGCCAACTTGATGGCAAGCCCTGCCGACACACAAGCTCAGAAGGCCAGATACTACAGAGAAGTGATCGCCGCCACCGAAAGCGGATGGGATTTCAGCAGTCGATGGCTCTCGGAGCAGGATAAGAGCGACATGCGAACCATGGAAACGTCCAACGTGGTGCCCGTAGACTTGAACGCAGTGATGTATCGCATGGAGAAGAACTTGATGGAGTTTCATGAGTATCTGGGCGATTCGCAGAGTGCCAAAGCGTTTGACCTTGCGGCTCAGCGCCGTGCCAAAGCCATTGACGCTGTTCTTTGGAGTGAAACCCACCAGAGCTGGCGAGACTTCGTGCTGACCACCCAGTCCCACTCGAGCTTTGTCTCAGTCTCGGATTATGCACCTCTGTGGGCCAACGCCTTTGACCACTCGGATCAATCGCGCAACCACAAGATCATTGCGTCGCTTGTGAACTCGGGGCTGATCCAACCTGGTGGAGTGCAAACTACCACCTTGTTGACAGGTCAACAATGGGATTCGCCAAATGCGTGGCCGCCAGAGCAGGATTTGTTGATCGAAGGATTGCTCAACATGGACACGACCGAGTCGAAGCAGCTGGCGAGCCACCTTGCCAAGACTTGGGTGGGCTCTGGTCTCAAGGCCTGGCAAAAGACTGGCCTCATGTTTGAGAAATACAACGCTTCCGAAAGCGGTAAAATGGGAGCCGGAGGCGAATACTTGCCACAATTTGGCTTTGGCTGGACGAACGGCGTGATTCTGAAGTTTTTGACCAAGCACCAGAATCTGTTGAGTGTGTAGAGGGAGAGAAATTGACTGAATTGCGTAGAACCACCACCAGTGAGTGCATCCAACTATTAAGAATAGAGTGAATCAAAAGTGCTTTGATGCTACAACTCAAGTCACATGGGTGCACCCTCACCCACCCAAAGCGCGACCTTCATTCTTCTCTCGGAACCCACGACACTTCTGGATTACCCACCGCTGGCTGGCGGCGGGTTCTTCCAGTGCATGGCTTCCACTCTGTCCAGCCAATCCATCAGCAACTGATTGACTTCCTGTGGCTTCTCCCAGAGAACCCAATGGCCAGTGGCTTCGATCAGCGCCTGCTCCAAGTTTGGAACGAACTCCTTCATGTGCTGTGCCATTTCCGGTCGAAGCACGGCGTCGTTTTGGGCACCAATGAACAGTGCCGTGTGTTGGATGACTTGGCCCACGTTTTGCTCTCGCTCCGATTCAAAATCCAGGCGTCTCGTGGCGTAGTAGTTGCAGCCCCCGAGGAAGCCGCTCTGCTCATACTGGTCCACGTAATAATCCATTTCTTCCTTGGAGAGCAGATCCGACGGGTTGGTGAAGAGAGGATCGTCCGAAGTCGGGAGCGCGCGAAAGAGTTTCATCGCGTTGATGGGCTCTCCGGGGTTGTCGTTGGCCATGGCATATTCATTGAAACGACGAAACAGAGCCGTCAGCAACCGACGTGCACCAACGCTTTCCATCATTTGGGAGCTGGTGGTAGCATCCGCAAGGATCGTTTGGTATTCCATGTG
>JAMFLO010000587.1:0-16802 GCA_027475765.1 Paralagenidium karlingii
CAGTTCAAAGATCTTTCTGCACGCGCGTTTGGCGGCTTCCATGTCCCCCAGATACGAAGCTGCTTGCCCGATGCCGGCCGAAGACATGATGATGGCCATCAAGGATCGGATCATTTCTTGAAAAGTGATCTCTCCGCGTTGAATAAAGATGGCGCCACACCAAAACACCAGCGCGTATACGGCAAAAGTGGCAAAACTGGAAAACCCCAATGCTAAACCACCTATTTGCGCGCTTTTCAGGTCTTGGGCATCGCTGGCGAACAAATGCGCATAGTACTGGTCGCCCATGGCTTGTTCAAGACCACACGACGCGATGGTGCGGATTTGTTGAAGCGATTGACTTGCAATCGCACCGGCCTTGGACGCCGGGTCTTCATCGTCCTCGGGTACGTCTTGCACTCGTTCCTCGTTTTCTTCGTCTTTGCTGGCACCACGACAACCACAGCAACACTTTTTGCGTGGACTGGTGGGCTTTTGCGCTGGTTTTGGACGGGTGTTTAACATACCCTTGAGATGTTTTGAGCGGATCACGTTGGCGAGAATGAGCATTGGAAACGCAACGCTCATGATCAGACTCAGCAGCCAGCTCCCCATCAAAAACGAGATCAACATGGCGGCTAGAAATGTGAACGTCGCCTGACAGATGCGTCCTTGGGAGTCGCCGCAAATGGCCGTCACTTGCTGCGCGCAAGTGACCAAGTCCGTGCTGAGTGACCCGGTGCCGGACGTCACTTCGATCTGATCGTAGAAGCTCATGGGCTGGCGACACAACGCGCGCAGGTGCATGACTCGAAGCCGAGTCACGAGCTTTTCGGCCATGAAACGAAAGCAATAGGCCTGTAAGAAATTGACAATGATCAAACCGATCGCCCCACCAACGTAAATGGCGGCGTATTTCAAGACTTCATGGTACAATTGGTCGAGATAGGCATCGTTGTGGGTACTCTGGTACAACGAGTACTTGTTCACCATGCACGACGCGATGCTACTCAGCAACACAGCCGAAGCTGGGAATGTCAGTCCGTTGATGGCCGCGGCGACCATTCCAATGAAGAAATAGCTTTGCTCTGGACGATTCATGGCCATCAACCGAGAAAGAGCGAATTCCTGCAGAAATTCGGCTTCTGGAGGCGGCTTGGATGGATCCATGCCGTGCAGAATCAAGGATAGCATTGATCCGCGGCTCTCGGTCATTTGGCTCATGCGATGCTTCATGCTTCTTCTCAACCGAAAGCTTTTCAGTAGGCCGTTGGTGCGGCGTTCGTCCTCGGTGTCTTCGTCTTCTTCTTCGTGTACTCGTTCGAGCAGCTCTTCGTCTAGGCCACGTAGACGCGAGGTACGCGATTGATCCACCACCCGATCGGCCTTGGAGTTGGAGGTTTCGACTGAGAACTCGGATTCCGAGTCGCGCGTGCGCGACAGACTGGTCTCCACCACGCGTTCGTCCATCTGGCATTGGGGTGCACACGTCGACGCTTCGAGTTGCGACTCGACAAGTTGTCGATACACTCCCGAGGACTTTGCCATGAGCTGCTCATGGGTTCCATGTTCCACGAGTTGACCTTTCTGCAGTACAAAGATCGTCTCGGCATTGCGGATGGTACTGAGGCGATGCGCAATGACGATGTTGGTCAGTCGCATCTCCTTCACCCAAGCGTCCATGGCTTGTTGGAAGGCCGATTCACTGGCAGTGTCCAAGGCAGAAGTTGCTTCGTCCAGAATCAGAATCTTGGGGCAGCGCACGAGGGCGCGCGCGATGGCAATGCGTTGCTTTTGACCACCCGACAAGGCCACACCTTTGGCGCCGACCCGTGTGTTGTAGTTGTCCGGTAACGTCATGACAAAGTCATGGATTTTGGCCAATTTGGCGGCATGTTCGACTTGCATGCGCACCAGAGTCATCGAGGCATCTTCCAAGGAAGCCCCGGCCACAATGTTGTCAAAGATGGATGTTGCAAAGAGCACCGGCTCCTGGGCCACGTATCCAATCTGCGATCGAAGCCAACTGACTCGATACCGGGTCAACGCCACCCCGTCCAACAGGATTTGACCGCTCTTTGGATCGTAAAAGCGTTCCAACAACGACACAATCGTGGATTTCCCGCTTCCACTGGACCCGACAAACGCCACACTCGATCCTGCCGGGATACGCAGCGAAAGGTTGTTCAAGATCTGGTCGCGAGGTCGTGCTGGGTACGCAAACGACACGTTGACAAACTCGATCTCGGCGCGGCAACGCGACAAAGGCACAAACCCATCACGACTGGTCGCGTCGATGGCAGGTCGAGTCTGAAGCAGAGCAAACAATCCGCCTGCCACGGCTTTCGCAGCGACCACGGCACTGAGATTTGGTGAAATCTGCGCCAACGAGATGGTGCCAATCAGGATGCCGTAAAAGGCACTAAACACGGTGCCAGGGTCCAGGTCGCCATCCGAGACGAGCTTTGCACCATACCAGAGCCCCGAGGCATAACTAAACCAGATGGTGCCAAAGAAAATCCCCAACACCATGGCCACCACGCGATCCATACGAATGTTTTCTTCCTCGGCTTCTTGGGCTTTGGCTTTGTATTTGTCGATGGCTTGTTGTTGGCCATGGAAAGCTGCGACCGTGCGGATGGAGCCCAGAGTTTCCTCGGCGATCGCTCCAGCCTGGGCGTACCGTTTGTGGTAGCTGATGGTCTGCTGACGCATGGTCTTGATGAGCCACGACAAGCAAAACACCATGAACGGCATCACACAGGACATCACCAAGGCGACGCCCCAGTTGTGGTAAAACCCGATGGCGTACCCCATGAAGAATTGGGCAGTGTATCGCAACAATTCGCCTAGTTTGAGGCCCATGCCATCCTTGATCCGCGCAGTATCGGCGCTCAACTTGGAGGTCAACGCCAGCACATCTTTGTGTTGATCGTACCACGCCATGTCCTGGCGTAGCAAATGGCGAAACACTTGACATTGCATGCGTTTGGTTTGGCGCTCACAGCTGATAGTCAAGCATACGGTGGAGACGAAATCGCTGATGAACAGTGCGATGGAAATGCCCAGGTACGCCAAAGCAACTTGCTGGATGATGGACATGTTAACCGGATGGAAGTGGTTGATGGCTTGGCCAAAGAGAATCGCCATGGTCGGGTACATGCAGCCATTGATGATGGCCATGGCACAGCCAATGCCCACTAGCCATTTGTCCCAGGAAGTGGCGTAGCGGTACAACTCGAAAAGCGACACGGCCTTTGGCGGCGACGTTGTGGTAGTTGGAAGCACCGCCGTGGTGGTCAAGGAAGTGGTCATGGGGTACGGCGAATTGCCCTTTTTGATGGCTTGGAGCAGCGAATGCGGCGAAGTCACGATCGGAATCGGCATCTGATCGTCGTCGCGGGGGCTCATCACGCGTAGGTAGGATTCTTCCAGCTCGTGGGAGCGAGAGCGGAACGAGCGTGTGGACACCAGCATCGATGGCGAGCCCAACACCGGTGCAAGCGCAATGGACGAAGTTGACGAGAATTTGGAGGATTCGGACAGCTCCGAAGACGAGGCAGAGACCGTCATCGTTCAGTTCGTTGCGTTTGTTCACTGTCAAGCAGGGCCAGGACGTTTGGAGGGTGGCCCCGTGTAGTCAAACCTCGGAAGTGAGCAGGTGAATGAGCAAGGTGCCAAAAGGCCTTCCCCTGAGAGCTTGTCGCTTTCGTAAAGATCCACGACGTAAAAGGGAGAAAAGAACAGAACAGCAAAGAAAAAACACCCGACCTTTGTCTGTTCCTGAAGCCGCATTTTGCTGAACTCAAAGCTGCAGTACATGGAGATACCGTTGGGTTCTTTGCGCGAGCTTGGCAGCAAGCCGCAGCGGTCTCTATCTCACCCTTGGACGCTGTGAAAGGGCGCGAAACCTTCCACGAGCTTTGCAAGATCCTCGTCATCACCGTCCGTTTCAAACAAAATGGATCTTGCGACCTCCTTGAACTTGTTGAGTTGCTTGGTGAGCGACCGAGAGGAAGCCACCAAGCAGACCAAGGAGCGCCACCCACCCGCTATTCTGAGGACTGCCACGCGAGAGTAACCGTTCTATTCATGGGCCAACCCAACCAAAGTACTTGGATGCTTGCAGCACGCCAGTATCGTCGTTTGTCGGTGCTCTTGTGGCCGTTGGGAGGGCTGTGGGCGTACACATGCACGTGCAGGTAGGCGAGGTTTGAACTGCGCAAAGGGTGGTGCTTTGGGAAGACGCCACGGGACCCCCTGCATGGCAGGAAAAAGTCAGTTTCCAAGCGTCAACAACCACAAGAAATCATGCGAAAACCTGTTTTTCCATTGCTCAGCAGCTCTTCCCACCAAGCCCACGACCTCACAGATCTCCCAGACAAGACCACTGCTGCGGGGCAAGTCACGACGCCACCATCCCATCCCAAAGAGTCGGATGAGGACGCAGAAGAGGATGGTCATTTGGCCAATGCCCAACAACGTCAACAAGTGGATTTCTGGTGCCAAACGTTTCCCGTGCGCAAGACCAGTCGCTGGGTGTGTCGCTTTTGGTTGGACAAAGCGCTGGTCTTGATCGATGCATTGCAGGTGTATGCACTGATCTGGCAGCTTTCCCAGCCGTGGCCATGGCCCGCACCATGGCTTCGTCTCACGCGATGGATCAATGTCTTCACGCTGGATTACTTGAGCTTCACGGCCAAAGGAGCCGCCATGGGAGCAACCTTGCAGATCTTTTCGCTCTGGTACACTCACTGGTTGACCCCCCCCCCCCAGTCGCATCATCATCCCATGCTGACTCACTAACAAACAGACTGATTGGACTTGATACTTTGTGGTCTTTTTTCCAGGGGTGAGATGCCGCACTACTGGATGTATGCGCTGGTCTGGTGCGTCGGACTGGTTGTTCTCCCGGTGGGGCTCGCGGTGCTGGCCAGCAAGAGATGGTACCACCACGGCGACCGCTTTGCTGAGATCAAGACCATTCAACTGGAGAATCTGCTTTTGCAGTACCTGCAGCTGCTGTACATTCCTCTGGGGCTCGTGGTGTTGCGCATGGTGAACTGCAATGCCGACCACACCCTCGCGGTTGATCCGTCCATGATCTGCTGGCGACTTCCCCATCTGTAAGAAGAGTCGACGGTTGTTGTTGTTGTTGTTGTGTGTGTGTGTGTGTTGGCAAATGGCATTGTGAGCT
This sequence comes from Paralagenidium karlingii, assembly GCA_027475765.1. Taxonomy (NCBI): domain Eukaryota; phylum Oomycota; class Peronosporomycetes; genus Paralagenidium; species Paralagenidium karlingii. The sequence continues at coordinate 5,177 of JAMFLO010000587.1, forward strand.
GACCAGCGGGGGGAAGCGTGGCATGGCATTGCGCAGAATGGCGTTGGCTGGGCTCACTTGCCTTGTTGGAGGCTCCGTGCTCATCGGGTTGCCATGGCTGATGTATCGTCGCATCAGTTTGTATCTCACACAAGAGAACGAAGGTGCTGACAGCACCCAAATGCTCTCTATACGGTGCATCTATTCGTTGACTGAACTCTTCAACTCGCCGCATGTGGCATGTGGCATGTGGCATGTGGCATGTGGCATGTGGCATGTGGCATGTGCGTGATCGACTGTGTTCCTGTTTTTGCTGCTAGTGGACCACGAAATGTTTCTGGAACGCAACGAATTCGAGTGGCTCGTCGGCACTTCGTCCAATTACTTTGCCTTCTACATGCCTTTGTACGCGTCGTATCGACGTGCCAACGCGTTCATGAACGTGCAGATTTTGGTGGTCAAATCGCTGCTGCTGGTCAGCTTTGCAGGCCTGCGATCCCGATACCCGGACCAGACATTGGCGCCGTTACAGGGCGATTTGTTCTTTGCCATTCTCTTGCTGCAGGCCATTCTGCGGTCGTTCACGAACGTGTATCGTGTCAGTTCGACGGCCTCGCTGGCTGAAATTGTGGACTGGACACTTGTTGGCAACGCCCTCTTTGGTGAGTACTTGTATCGTTGGGGGTTATCTGCTGTGCAAAGCCTTGCTTGAGTCTTTGTCTTCTTGTACAAGTTGACTGATGGATCCACTTGGTTTGTGTTGGCGACCAGTTCTCTTGTGTGCCAACCACGTGCGAAGTGCACTCACCGTCGCTACCAATGTCATCTCGTGTCTCAAGTTTATCAACACCTGCGGCGCCATTCTGGTGCTGCTGGTGCTATTGCAGCAGGTCCAACCGCTGCTGCAGATGCCCACATTATTTAAGCGCTCGCGTGAATCGACGGCAATGCCAGACAAAGCTTGGCGCCACAACAATGCCAAAACCAAACACAACGCTTGGTCTCCTGGTCAGCTGGTGAACGCAACATGTCAATGGCCAACGCTCGTGACGATCCATCAATTGATGACAAGCCCTTCCCATGGCCAACAACTCGCCCGATGGGTCGACGCCATCAAGCATGCGCAAGCGTTGTTTCTCCAAGCGTTTCTGGCGCCATCCATTGCCAGACCCTACGAGGACATGGAGAATTCGCTGCAAACGCTGCTCCAATGCTGTGAAGAAGCCTACCAGTTCCAGATCAACTCCGCCGGTCAACGCTCTTGCCATCTACTTTACGTGAGTGTGCCCTGAGGATGGACGAACGCGCTGCCCAATGACGGAATGAAAGAATGCAGCTCACGCAGGTCGCTTTGTGACGTTGGACAGCATCAGCTTCGGGAAGTGTACACATCCATGCAAGAGCTGTACGTTGATTCCTTGGCAAGCTCGCCGTTTCCACGAGGATTCGCTTCGTTTGCGTCGTTTGAGGACCTCCATCACGTGATGACCCGCCAAAAACAAGAAAAACGCCTGTTGCAGGATCGAAACAAGCGCATCTTGCTCAAACTCCAAGCGACGCGGGCCTTTCAACCGGATGCGGCGAGCTCCATGGCGTTTTTCTGATGGCATAGCGCACACAACCAGAGTCGTCGTTGGCGCAGCTTTTGGATCAAGACGTGACCACATCTTTCTCCATTTTGGCGAGCACTCCGTAAAGCTGTGATGTGGTCAGCAACCGACAGTGAGAACAAGGTGGTGCATACTTCCAACGCGGACTAACTTGGCAACTTGGAACTCACGTGTTTGATGCGCTGAGTACTGGATTTTGTCGTCTGCTTCTTCTTTCGGACGGACTCAGCACCACTTGGCCTGCTTTCCCGCTCGACGTGCTTGTGTTGACTACTCGCTTTCTTGGTCATCTTGGTCTTGACCTTGCTGGGATGCTTCTTGCTGCATTTGCATTTGCCCTCTTCAACTCCGTTGGTCACCTCCTCGTTGCTGGGGTGGTCGTCTCTTTGGCCATCACACGTTGGTTTGGTCGTCTTCTTGTCCTGACGCTTGGAAGCCTTTCGCACTGGTTTGAGTTTGCACAAGTTCGCTTCCGCGAGTCGCAACACGTGCGAATGCTCTTCGTTGGCTTTGGCAGTTTGACGCACCCGGTCATCGAGTTGCCAGAAAGCAGTTTCAAGCGGGGATCGCGATGAACGAACTCTGGTGGTGTCTCCAAATGGACTGGTGGGGAACTCTTGGGACTCGCCATCGTCCTCGTCCTCGTCGATGTCGTCCTGCTCTTGTTCCGATGCCTCATCATTCTCCTCGCTGTCTTCGTGGACGACGACTTGTTGGTCTGAACTCATCGTCTTGGACCCATTGCGAACCATACTGTGCGCGTCCGGTTCACCACACATCGAGGACCCCGATAGCTCTTCAACCAACTCATCCATTCCCTCCTCTTTGTCGATCACATCGTCTTCATCGTCCATTGCCTTCTCTTCTTCCTCCTCTTCTTCCTCTTGGTAGTTCTCTTGTTGTGGAAGACGCTGGCCATGGCGACGAACTGTCTGCTCCGAACGGATCACAGCCTGATCTGTCTTGCGACTGAACGACTGCTGCCGGTCGATCCGTTGAAGTCGAGTTGTGATCTGGTCGAGTCGCTTGCCAAGTGCATCCAGTTGTCTCGTGAACCTGCGCTTCTCCTTGTCCAACATGCCGCGCGTTGTTTCCGTCGTGGACAGCTGAGCTTCATCGAGAAACGCCAGGACCTGTTCTCTCTTTGTGCCATTCATCCATTAGTAAGAGCATCAGTCTTCATCATGCCAAACAACTGCTTCATCAATTGGAAAGGAGTATCAACCCACCAGCTCGTGGGAGGCTGCACGAATCTCTTGAATGCTCTGCTCCAGTACAGATTCCATCCAGAGCACTCTGTCTTGTAGCGACTTGACCTGGTTGGTTTGACTCTGGTGATTGGTGTCACTCTCATGCTGCAAAACTCGCAGTGCTTTGGCCAGTTTCTGTTGGTTTTCATTCAGTCCAGTCACTTGTTTCTTGAACAAATCCAAGGTGGTGCGCCATGGAGTGCATCGCGTCAGGTTGTTGCCATGCGCCATGGTGTTTTCGTGAGTGGACGAGGAAACCATCGACTCGCGAAGGTCCACAATGTTGGCAGACGTGGTCCATTGATCCAGCTCTTGCTGCAAAGCTACCAGACTGTTGCGCAAAAACATTTGGTTTTCCTGGAATCTCTTGATACTCTTGGCTTGGGCGGTTTGCTTGTCGTCCAATTGACGACAAATCGCCACGAGTTCGTGGTTTTGCTGGTCGTGGAGGCTCTCCAGGCGTTTGGTTTGCTCTCGGGACTCTTTCTCCATGGATTCTCGAAGTGAAACCATCATTTCGTCCTGCCAGTTGCATGCTCACCGGTGAAAACCATGCCATGCTGTGTCCATCGCCGTCACAAGAGCGAGAGCAGAGAGCTTTGGTTTGCTCACCGTTCGGTCGTGTCGACTCTCGAGGCTCAGGAATTTGTGGGAAATCGCTTCGCGCATCAGTTCCAGGTCCTAGTCATGACATTTACCCAGTGTCAACACCATCCCAAAGCGAAGAAAGAGAGAAGTCCTTTGGATATTTGACAAGAAGACCGACTTTGTCCAATCTCTCTTGAATGTGGTGCTGGAAATACTCTTGTCGCGCTTGGAGTTGCTCAATCAAAGCACGTTGGTTGTCCAGATTGGGTTCACTGGCATACATAAAGGTCTTGAGTTGGTCCAGGTCTTGTTGGATGGAACAATTCTGGTGGTCCCGTTGTTGGCTTTGTTGGTGTTTGCTCTGGTTGACTTGGTGCTGCAACGCGTGGAGTTGCTGGGTGATTTGCGCCATCGATTGGTCCATTTGCTCGTTGCTTTGATCAAACAATTTCTGGTTCAATGCACAGATTTTCTGCAAGGAAGTGACTTTGTCTTGGAGAGTTTGCTGCGCGTCGGCCATTTTCTGCAGGTTTTCGGTCCAATTGGCGGTCTGCAAACACGCCGAGGTGACTTTTTCCAGTTGAATTTCCAGAAACGACACGTAGGCGTTGCGGTCCGTGAGCATTTGTTTCATTTTCGGATCGTGTTGGTGCTTTTGTTGGGCCATGGCACGCACATATTCCTCGTAATACGACCCATTCGAGGATGCCATGGCTCGGGCTGGATCCGTTTTGGGTGACCTTTGAGCAGAGCAGCGAGGCGCAACAACTATACGTCCAGCCCCACAAAGCCTTGGACTGGACTGGCCCTTGAGCCAGCATGGACACATGTGGGTTGGCGCGGCACTTGGCTTGTGGTTGTTTTGACGCTGTTTTGGCCAAATGGCAGCAGTGCTGATCCATTGGCCTCCTGCCATGATGTTTGTGGATGTGTCTTTTTCTGTTGTTGTTTTGTTTTTGGTCGGCCGGGGGGCGGCGCGGTGCTGGTCTGGGAAGGCATCGAAGAAGCGCTGGCACTGTTGGAAGCACGTGACCTCGTGCACTTTGATCCGAGCAACGCCAAATGGATCAACGGACTTGGAGACAACGCAACGCTGCAAACTCGCTTTGGCATCGTACGTCGCACAAAGGTTGTCTCCATGGTGCTATACAGCGCGTTTGACGAAATCCTGTTGCTGTTGCTGTTGCTGTTGCTGTTGCTGTTGCGTTGGGCGGGCGGGCGGACGTTTGGCGGGGGCGTTTGCTGGTGGTGCTGTGCAGCTGCAGGTCGCGTCGTTTCGTGACCACGATGGAGTTCTCTTGTGTCCATGTCAAAACGGCATGGCGACAGCGTACATCCAGGGATCCGAGTTGATCATCGACACTGTGGTGGGAACCATGGAGCATGGGCGAGCGAGAGAAATGGACAGCATGCTGGCTGCTGCTGTTTGCCAACACAACTCATTTGCGTTTGTGGGTGGGCTTCCAGGTCGGAGGCTTTTGTCAACGCATTCGCCCCATCAAGAGACAACGCGACCCCAAGAAGCGACTCTCGTACGAAGACCAACAAGAGATTGAAAGAGAAGCCATGGAAGCAAGTGAACCGCTTGATCAAACGCGCAAGCAAGTGGACTTGCGGGGTTGTTTGCTTCAACATTCGCACCTCGTGCGTCTCAGTGACGCGCTCATTACCAATGTACAGCGTTCTCTCTTGTACCCGTTAAGAGTTTCGCAGAGGTGGCTGACCCTGTTGGAGACGGTCTTGGCTCGATAGAGTGTGTTGCAGCGTCTTCAGTTGCAGGGGAACCGTCTTCAGGACAAAGACATGGGGGTGTTTGCCGAAGCACTGGCCCAAAATGGAAGCCTCGTGGAGCTCAATCTGAGCTACAACGCCATTGGAAGCCTCGGCTCGTTTCTCTTGGCACAGGCGTTGGAGATCAACCGCCGGTTGCAGATTCTAGACCTCTCGTACAATCGAATCACCGAAGAAGGCATTCACCCGTGGCTTGGCGGCACTTTGCAGGCCAATCGGATTCTGAAAGTGTTGAAACTCGGGCACAATGCCATTGGCGACGAGAAGGCCACTGCTCTGTTGAGTGCCTTGGCGCCGCAACAACTCTCGGAAGAAGAACGACTCAAGCAACTCATGGTGCGACGCCAGACGGTGGCATTTACGCCCAATGGCATGCTCAAGACCCCGCGTAGTCCCCCCATGGAAACACCACGAAGGCTGGGACAACTGGGAACGAGCACGGGTGCGATCAGTGTCAACGTCGACAAGTTGCCCCCAGTGACCCCAGCGACAAGTCGCATGGCGTACAACCGTTATCTCACAACGCTTTTGCTGGGCTCCACGGCTCTCACTGATGCTTCGGGCGAGCAATTGGCCATGGTACTGCGAGAAAACAAGACGTTGGCCCATTTGGACGTCTCGTGTAACCAGTTCACGCGCCATGGCCACGCCAATATTGCGCTGGGACTGTCGAGAAACAAGAGTCTGACGTACCTCAACTACTCGGAGAACATTGTCGACGATGAAAACGATGCCGTCATCTTTGTGCGATCACTGATCGCCCAGGGTCAGCTACAGACGGCACTGTTGCCAAAGTGTCTACACGGCTCGCAAACCGCCAGTCAGCTCGCCGAATGGATTCGTCAAACAACTGCATTGCGAATCCTTGATCTGGTAGGCAGCCTCTCTGTCGTCTGGATGAATGCACTGTTGTAACTCTGGATGGGAGTTCGTCGCTAGGGAGGGTGCAGACTCGAGATGCCTGGAGCTAGCGACTTGTATCAAGCATTGGCCACAAACGTATCGTTGCAAAACCTCATCATGGTACCTCACATAGTATTTCCCTCACGAAACGCCGTTCGCTCAGTGAGTGACCCAGTTGCTTTGCGTGTTTGTTGCAGTCCAATTGCGGAATCAAATCGGATCAAGCAGTGGCGACTCTGGCGCAGTGTCTGTCAACCAACCAATCACTCGTGCAACTCGATCTGTCGGACAATCTCATCACCATCAAAAGCTGCAAAGTGCTTCGCGATGCATGTCAAGTGCGCTCCAAACCGCTCTCGCTAGATTTGCAGGGAAACAGCGGCGAGAAACGCTTGCCAGCGACTCTGGTCGGCGGTTGTTTGAGTGCTGCACACCCGGAGCCCGTTCAACCTGACTGGGAATTGTACCGATAGAGGTCCCCACAGCATCTCTTGTTCACATGACATCACAAAACGCAAAGCTCTACAACTCACGCCAACGCCTGGCGTTGATGGTGGCGTAAATGGTCTTCATCCACTTCTGCATTCGCCACAGCAAACGAAGTTGCTCGCGAGTCCGAGAAGCCAGCGTACAAACGATCCAATTCCTTTCGTTTGTCTCTCGAAGTCGATGGTTTGGCTTCGGAAAACGCTTTTTCCAGATGCCTTCGATCAATGGTGTTGCTAACAGAGCCAAAGAGAAAAGCAGTTCAACACGAAGGTCAGCAATGCTCAAACGCAACTCACGTACGTCTACCAAATGTACCTGGTGGAGGTAGATTTAGTGCGAAGATTCTCGTGCACCACTTCCAGTTGAGCCGAATACATGACCTAATGCGACATTGCATTTTGGGAGAATCGTCATTATGCAGTCCATCCCATGAGTTTCAGGATCCCATACCGCTTGAAGATCGGCTCCTGAGAACAAATCTGCTTTCGAGGCATTTGCAATGTCTTGGAGAAAGTCTTGGGCATCTCTCGAAAGGGTCATTTTACTCGCAATGGCTTTAAGAATGGCGAGTCGCTCTTCCGAATCCGGAAAGCCACAGTACAAGGACTTGTCGAGGCGCCCTGGTCGCAGTAAAGCGGGATCGATCAGATCGGGACGACTTGTGGCAGCGAGCACGTAGACTCCCTACAAGTCCAAAGTGAGAGTGAACTACAGAAGCCAGGGTTGGCACCAAGAGAGTATGCCACGCACCTTTCGTCCTTCAACGCCATCCAGAAATGTCAGCAATTGGTTCACTAGTCGATCCGTGACGCCAGTGTTGTCAGCACCCCGCCGAGGAGCGATGGAATCGAATTCATCCAAAAACAGTATCGAAGGTGCTGCTGCTGCTGCACGAGCAAACAAATCACGAATCGCCTGTTCACTCGCACCAATGTACTTGTTCAAGACTTCAGGACTGTGCAAAGACACCGACACAGTAAGGACCGTCAGCCATGACAAATAAACGAATGGCTGCAACAGCGTCGTTTACCCTTTGACACTGATGAAATTCAAGCCGCATTCATTGGCAACAGCACACGCCAGCAACGTTTTGCCGCAACCTGGCGGCCCATACAAGAGCACACCTGCAGGTAGTTTGATGGGTGCATTCTCATACAACTTGGCGTATCTGCGCACAAAGCACACATCACAACACTGTCATGAAATAATCCAACCAAGATCATTCAACAACCACCACAAACCTTGTTGGAAGCTCGAAGGTGTCCTTCAAAAGATTGCGAACTTCATTGAGTCCGCCGACTTCTTGCCATTTCACTTGACTCTTGAACAGCTCCACGCCCATCAAGGCTGCTGGCTGGTAGTCTTCCAATCCATTGACATAATCTTGATGTCGTAGAGTGATCTGCTGCTTTGATTTTCTTGAGTTGACGCCTTCGACTCCTGTTCGACTTCGTCCCGTGCGGGTAATCGCCTGGTGGATAGCGCGCTCTGTCACATGAACCAAATCTCGAAGACTGAACGCCTCCGTAAGAGTAGCCAATGCTGCAAAATCCACGCTTTCATCCACTTCCAGTTGCACATCCGTCGGACTGATGTCAGGTTGCTGGCAATCACCATCAACCATCTCTTTGAGAATCAACTCTCGCTGATGAACATCAGGAACGTTCAAGCCAACCGGTCGATCAAACAGCCCTGCGGTTCGTAGAACTCGGTGAAGACTTGACTCTGACCTCGAAGTCGCAATCACTGCTACGCTTTTCTTCATCAGCGCAGCTTCAAGCGTTGCTGCTAACGCTCTCACGGCCTCTTCGCGCAATTGATGAGTCGCGAGTGATCGAATCCAACTGAGTTCTTTCATAACTCTGTCTCTCAATTCGCGCGAAGCGTTAGCAATTCGCTCCTTGTTGTGCTGCAAAAGCTGAGAGAGTTCAAGACCGTCAAGAATCGTCGATCAGTCGCACAAGAAGTGGAGACTGTTGCTCAAGCGTTAATGACTTCAACTCACCGCAACCAGATGCTCCGCGATGCGCCGCGATTGCTCATTGGCCGCCCCTGCAGTCTCTTCTTCTTCGGGTGTTATAGCATCCAGATTGTCCAAAGAAAGCAAAGCGGGCGACAGTCGTTGCGCGTCGTCAAATCCGTCGTCAAGTTTCTTCTTGACGTGTTCCATTTTGATTCCTCGCAAGAGACGGCAATCGATCGAAACAGTGTGAACTAGCGCCGATGAATCACTTCGCAACTTCTGACTTAAGGCTTTCAGTAGTGTGGTCTTGCCGCTTCCATGATCGCCATGAATCAGCAAGGAGCCTGGTGAACTTGAAACCCCCAATAAAACAGCGCGCGCTGCGTTGCGGTGGCGATTCAGCAACGGTTCAAGCGTTGTTTCAATGGTCTTGTGAACTTGAGTAGGCAGATGCAGGCGGTCAAAACGATGAATTCCCTTCTCAACACCACAGTCTTTTGGGTCGTGACTGAACTGAGTCGCAACGTTGCATGCTGAGATAGCGAAACCCATCGGCCCTCCCACACAGGAGTATCTTGCACTTACACCGAGAGGCGCGTGCTCCTCATCCGCTTGGTCATTTGTGGATTCTGCTTGATCATTGTCGTAAAGGATTTCCACAACAGCATCAACGTAATTGGGCTCATCATTCTGGCAGCCTTCGACAGGAAACCGAACACTGACATTTGATTGAACCACAACGCCGTGAGGACGGGTTGCCGCCCATTTCAGAAACGCTTCGGCGCCGTTGATTACTTCACGACTCATTTTGAGAAGCAACCGCGATGGAGGCAGAGGAGATGGATTACACAGTACTCGCACTTGTACTCTTGCCAACAGATCAAGTCCTAAAAACGAAAGAAGCTGTGGCGAAACCACAATGCATTCAGGCAAGACTTGGGAAGATGCCACAAGCCGCGCGACACAGGTCACTCGTGGTGAAGGAGCACCAGTTGATCTGCCGGATACGGTGGTGGTGGTTGAAGCCTCGCTTGCTCTTGCTGCCCACATGGAGATGTAACGCGGTTGGTCCGACAGATGGTTCGCTGAGTCAGATTCGAAGACAGCTCCATCGATAGTGGCCAGAGTATTGGGATGAACTGCTACTTCATCGCATTGAAGCGAAAGTCTGGGTTCACCACGTGTCTGTTGTTCCTATTAGCAGAAAAGTAAGTTCTTAGGACAGAAAGCACCTCCACCTTCTCAAGGTCCTGAAGAGAATCACCTCAATAGCAACCAGCGGCCAGGATGCTTCATAGAACCGCGTCTTGGTGCCACGAGGACGTTCTTTTGGGGCCACTATCACTTGAGTGTTGGGCGAGAGTCGCGCGTGCTCTCTGATGACCATGATTGTTCAACAACAGACGGGCATGAGAACAACAGCACCAACCTACCAGACCAACAGACCAAACCTTACACGCCATCAGGAAGCGTCACACGAAGATGCACCACCACGTTTTGCTGCACCCAAATCGGAATCTCTTGCTGATGGTTCACCACACAAATCTACGCCCAAACCAGACCAACGGTGGAACCAATCATTCCTCACAAAACTGAGCGGTCCACTGCTTTGTGTACGAACAAAACAGCTATCACCAACACGTGCTTACTTGGCGCAAGAACGCGTCTTCCACCTCTCCAGCGTGCAACTGGATGAGTTCCCAGTCATCAAACGTACTGGGTTCCACAACCACTTCACTTGCATTTGTGATCGAGTCCACAAGGAGCACCCCGACCACGGTCTGCGGGTTCATCGTCACCACGTCTTGCTGTCCGACACGCAAGCAACAGGCATCATGAGCAGCTTTTCAGCCAAAGCAAACAAGTCAACGCACCAAACCGATGCATCGCGCAAATTCCATCGAGATCTCAAACACGTCGCTGGAGAGGAAGGGATCCACGTCAACAGCATCAGATCGCTGCAGGTTGTCGTTTCTACTTCTGCTTCTACTACTACTTCTACTACTTACTCGCCACTGCTTTCGTGTACAAGTCCCCCGATCCACGCGACACAAACTTGTTGCAAGTATCCGTCCGAAGTCACCCATGACAGCTCCAACAGCAGCGTTTCGGCCGCGTTCTATCCACACACACACACATCAGTCCCAAACGCTTGTCATCCCCCAATGGGGCCATGCGACGTTGGGTCAAAGTCCAAACACACCATTTCCCATCCGGTCACAAATCGCGTCACAAATCCACGCGGAAGATGCACAAAACACGATGCAAATGGCACCAAAAGCGGACGCAACGAGCTGCCGCCGCGGGGGCTCATGGGGTCGTTGGCTTTGTCTTTCACGTCGCCCCTTTCCTCAAATTCAAGGTGACGAGGGGCCACTATTACAAGCACCTTTGTGCATCTGAAAGGGCAGAAATGAATGCTTTTGGCCCAAGCACCTGAAATGGCCATGTTCATGCAATGGAATCTCTTTGTCGCGTGGTCGTCACGAATGCTCCAGAGCCATCGTCATCCATCATCTCGTCATCATGGAAGCCCGGATGTCACGGTGTCAAGGAGTCCAACACACGATTTGCCATCGTTCACCACCGCTGAAGATGTCGTATCCTGAACACATTCAGATGCCACCCGTTGGACAGGATCCGCCGCTCCAAACACATCTATTGAGATCCAGTAAGGAGCTTAAACGACGACTCTCCATCGCATGACAGTGTTGACTGGACAAGACATGAACAGCCATGGATCCAAACCAAGGTAGAGTCGGCTGGGAATCAAACCAACGAGTTGCAGAACCAGTTCTTGTTGCGGTTGTGTGCATTGGTCTTTGGACTTTGTTCATCGCCAGATCAATGGGTCTTGGATGAGTGGAGGAGATGCAACGAAGGCAAAATGAGCTTTTGCAGAATCCGCACCATGGCGTCGCGTGCCCTTGAACAAACCATGGGCACGATCCTTGATGGCCATCATCATGTCTTCGGTCGGCATCGGGCAAGCAGCTTCGTATCTGGGGGACATGGAAGCCGCCAAACGCGCGTGGAGAAAGATCTTTGAGCTA
>JAMFLO010000588.1:0-16798 GCA_027475765.1 Paralagenidium karlingii
CGTGGATGGCACGCCTTTCAAGCGCTACAGTCCTCGGTTTGAGATCCGTCAGTTGACGGAGGATATTGACTTTTTGCTCAAGCGCCAGGCAGCTCAACCAATAGAAGTCGAGAGCCCGACGTTAGCATAATGGAATGGATCTGCCTGCTTGGGTATGTTGTTGGGAGACATCGAGTGCAAGCGCAAGCCATGCGCCTGCGACAACCTCGGAGTTGAGGGCGGCCGATGGATGGCTAGACAAAGAGTCTCTGTTGAGTTGAGATGGCCTTCATTTATAAATTGTGGTTATATACATCTAGGAATTGGCATTTCATATTGCGCGATAGGAGTCCGCTTGTTCGACAATCAGAAGGGACAATGCATACCCATTCTGGAAGAATCGCCAGCTGAAGCATTCACGCTGCTTCTTGGCAGAAGATAGCGTAGCAGGAAGTCGTCTTTTGAAGTAGACGTTGGCTCCACTGATCGACAAGAAAAGTCACTTCACTTGGTTTTTCTGTTGTTTTTTCTTTTGCAGACGGCGCTTTTGTTTGGCGTTTTTGGCTTTGCGTTTGGCTTCTTCTTCGCGAAGAGATTCGAGCAACTGCTGTTGCGCATTCATCACACGAGGTCGCTTGTTGGGGGTCGTACTATCGCCATTCTTGTTGGAATTCACTATGTGAGTCGTTTTCTTGCTGGCTCCGCGCACCAGCTCTTCTTCGTCTTCGTCGTCTTCCGCTTGATGGGTGTTGTCTTGCTCTTCCGCTTGGTGGCGCCGCCTTCGAAACTCAGTTCCAGCCAGCAGTTTGCGCTTGAGCTCGTTGCTCTCGCTGCTCTGATTGTTGACCAATGAGTCTTTCGCGGTGGGGCGATACAACTGCACCGCAGGCTTGCGTCGTTGCGTGGTCATTTCGTCACCATCGTCGTCGCCGTCCTCCATTTTGGAGCTTCTCCAGACGGTTCGGCCATGGTCGGAGACCGAAGAAGAATGGGCAGATACCGAACCACTAGAGGAATTGTCTTTGAGGTTTTCTTCGCGCAGCCATCCACTCACCACGTCATACGCGTCGCCACAAAACACCACAGTTTCTTCATCGTTGTCCATTGTGATGTGTCAACGATCATTGCCAATCACCATCCCCCCACAACAGACACGACGCTTCGATAAAGTTCGAGTATTGAAATAGATCGTACTTAGGGCATTTCAGCCGTTTGGTTGGCTTGGCGCGTTGCGGATTCGTACTTTGCCGAGTGCACCCATTGGCCTCCTACCAATTCTCAGCTCATTCAGCGCTCAAGTCTCCAGCAAAGCAAGTCAAGTCAAGTCAACATGGGTCGTATGCACAGTCATGGCAAGGGTATGTCGGGTTCGGCCAAGCCTTACAAGCGTTCGCCACCTTCGTGGCTCAAGGTCACCCCCGAAGACGTGGAGGACCAGATCTGCAAGTTTGCCAAGAAGGGTCTGACCCCATCGCAAATCGGTGTCATCTTGCGTGACTCCCACGGCATCGCCCAGGTCAAGAGCGTCACCGGCACCAAGGTCTTGCGTATCCTCAAGAAGAAGGGTCTCGCTGCCGACATCCCCGAAGATCTGTACATGCTGATCAAGAAGGCTGTCGCCGTCCGTAAGCACTTGGAACGCAACCGTCAGGACAAGGACGCCAAGTTCCGTCTGATTCTCATCGAGTCGCGTATCCACCGTCTCGCGCGTTACTACCGTATGAACCGTAAGCTTGCCCCCAACTGGAAGTACGAATCCAGCACGGCCTCCACTTTGGTCGCTTAAGCGTTGGAAAGAGCTTTGTGACACGAGCGATTGAAATTGTCTTGGCACATGCATCAAGAGCTGTTGGTTTTGCAGTCACAAGTCGTATTTTGGGGTAGAAGAAACAGCAGTTTTCTTGGTTCTGTTGGGAAAAATACGACGGTGACGATGGTCTTTTGATTTGGACCAAGCATTTCTTTGGTTGATGTCTCTCTCTCTCTCGCTCTCTCTAGAATGGCAACAGTATGCCAAACCCACGCGATGTTGTAGTGCAACAACCTCAAGTTCCTGCACTGGAGCCACCTTTCTTTTGTTCCTACTGATTCGCATCACACAAAACCTCGAAGGCGAACCGGATCGGATGGCTCCCATCGAATCCTTTTCTGATGGTGTTGGCGGTGGCACACTGCCGCTGGTGAACGATCGTATGCATATCGCAAGCTGTTTGAGTCGGTGACCTGTGCAAGAAAGCTCGACAATGAATCATACCCAAAGACCCAGCGACTGCTTCGTCGCACGGAAACAGCACCAACATCCAGACGACTCGGCCAGAAACTCGATGGATGCGGGGAATGATTCCACACCCGACCCGACCCCACCATAGCCACCAAAAGCAAGCGTTGTGCGAGAACATGGTCGGTCAATGACGACACAAAGTAGGAAATCCTTTCAAGCGCAGTGTTGTGGCGGTGTTTGGCCGCGTCCACCTCGTGTCTCTAGCGAAAACTTAAGTCTCTTTCGTAGGATAAAAAAGCTGTCATGTGATCTAGAGACAAAGCCTTGCAACGGTCGAACGACGTGAAGCGGAAGAACGCTTTAAAACGCAATGGAAAGCTTTCAAAGACACCACGTTTGTGTCGGAGAAGAGGTTGAAGGTGCTGCTGCTGTCATTCTCCATTCCTCGTCCACTGGTGCAGCCAAAATGCTACCATCTCACCTCTGACAAGATCGTCGTCTGCTGTTTTGGAGAGAGGATAAGTTGCCTGGCATTGAGCAAGTAGTTCCTTTGGTTTGGAACTTGGGCAAATGGAATCAATCTTGGCTACCTCGGGCATGTTCTCTTTTCCAACGCAACAGAAAGATCTGGTTGGAACTCAACTGGAAACAGCGGTGGGTGGGTATTCAACAGTGCCACCAGTCTGCGGAGACGCAAACAAACGCAAGCATCAATACGCTCCGTTGCCTTTCGACTTCTTCTTCCGTTGGCTCTGAACGCTTCCCACACACTTTCGGAAGTGTCTCTACGCTTTGAAGCGTTCGTTGGTTGCTCACTTCCACGCAGAAGCGCGTTGTGTGGTCGGGATCCTATGAAAGCACATTGTTGCAAAAGACGGTGGGAGCAATGGTGTTGGTTCTGTTCAGTGTATCTCGGAGACCGATTAACGGCACATCTTGAAACCTGAGACGAACCAGGAGCTCTCTTCGAGATGGCGTCGAGTGACCATTCCGAACAGTGTTGTCAAAGAACTCTTTGCTTCCACCTGACATGTGCCGTTAAAAGGGCTCCACCAACAAGCGCTCCCCCACTGGATAGCGATAACAGCCATCTCATCCCGAGTCTGGTTGGAAACGGATTCTTCCGTGCCTTGAAGATGGCAACTTGCTCGCACAGTAACACTCACTGTCCACCGTGGACTCTTTATGCTGGTGGCATGATCACGCTTTGTAATGGATTGTGGCATACGGTTCTGGAAGGCCCAAGTGGGTTCATTTCGGAACGCAACAGCACATGCATTCGAGTGGATTGGAATTGATTGATTGGATCGAGTAAATACGACTGTCTATTGCTGATGGCACTTGGGGACACCTTCTTCTTCTTCTTCTTCTGCTGCTGCTGCTGCTTCTGTTTCTGCTGCTTGCTGCGGCGTGTTTTCTTTCATTTTCCCCAGTAAAATCCCACCCGTGCTGGTGTTGCTGGTGTTGTTGTGGGAACCCAAAGGGGATTTCTCTGGACTCTTGGCGGGAGGTCGACTATTGGAGGATGTGTTGGCATCACAAGACAATGCTCGCTCCAGAACACCCAGCGGATGTCTCGTGCTCTTCACTACAGAAGACTCTTCTTCGAGCTCTTCCTGTCGACGTTGCTGCAGCTGCTGCTGTTGCTGTTGCTGACGAACGTGATCCAACTCGGGCTTCTTGGCGCTACCACTCGATGCCATCGCGATTGTCGCCTTCGCTTTGGCCAGTTGTTTTTCCAAGTTGCGGATTTCCACGTGCAAATCGAGGTTCTCTTTGACCAAAAAGCCAACTTTATCGTTCTTGGAGTCCGCGTCGTGGCTCTGCTGGTCCATTTGGTTGCGCAAAACGACCAGTTGCTGCTCCAATTCTTGCCCGCGTTGCATTTCTGAACGCAATTGCTCGGTCAATCGATCGCGTTGCTCTTTGATCTCTTGCGCTTCTTCCACTTTGGCTTTGGCTTCTTTCAGCGACTTGTTCCAGACCACTTGCTGCTGCTTGTGCTGGTCAATGGTAGCAAGATACTTGGCATTCTCTTGTTGCAGGGTCTTGACTTGTTGCTTGCGCTTTTCCATTTCACTGCCCAAAGTGCCCAACGTCTTGAACATCTCTTTGGTCATTTTCTTGGCTTCCAGTTCCTCGATGCGGCGACTCTGGTCCTGCAGCTTGAGCTCCAGTTCTTGCTTGGACTTGTGCCACGTTTCCAACTCGTTGCGGTAGTGTTCGGCTTCCATTTGTGCCGATTTGACGCATTCCGTCAACTCTTCTTGCTCATTGCGATGCAGATACGACTCGCCTTCCAGCTTTTCGTTCTGCTCGGTCAGTTCTTTGACCGAGTGCTGCAATCGTTCCAATTCGCACCGCAACTGCTCCAATTGGTTGGCTTTGTCCATCACCACAGCGTCTTTCTCGAGAGACTCTTTTCTCGCCGCAGCTTCCTTGGACTTGAGCTGATCGCAGAGTTGTTGTAGCACATTCAGTTCGTCTTGCAGCAGCTTGGCTTCGTCGCTCTTTTCCTCCAATTGTTCACTGAGTTTGGACTTGGCCACCTCCAGATTCGCCATCGACGTGCTCAACCGTTGAATCTCTTTTTCGGCAAGCAGCTGGCATTGCTCCAGTTCGCGCTGGGTCTCACGGCACTCTGCGCGAGTCTTTTCGAGGGCGAGTTCCGTCTCTTCCCACTTGGTTTGACGTTGGTTCCATTCCGTTTGCATGGCTTGGATTTGACCAAGTTGCTTGTCGACCACTTGCTGCAGTTTGGAGATCCCAAGCTCCGAGTCGCTCTGTAAGTTTTTGTTCTCTTCGGTCAGACTCCGCAGCTGCTCCATCAGCGTTTCGATGGTTTCCTTTTGTTTGGTCGCATACGCTTTCATTGAATTGAGCTCTTGCTGACGTCGATCGCATTCCTGGGAGAATCGTTCGCCTTGGGTCTTCTCCTGCTGCAGTTGATCCGCTGCCTCTTTCATGACGGAATCCATTTGTTGTTGCCACTTTTCTGATTCTCCACCAAGTGTTTGCCGCAGTTCTTCGCACATGGCTTCCTTCTTGCTCAACCTGTCTTGAAGCAGCTGTGCTGCATGCTCTAGTTGTTGTTTTTGACTCTGAAGCGAGTCAAAGAGTTCTTTGTGCTCAACGTTCTCATTGGAAAGCTTGGATAGGAGTGACTCGATGGTGGCCTCCTTGTCATCGAGTCGTTGCCGGGCATCCTTCAACTGCTTCTGGAGCTGGTCCTTGCCTAGCAGGGCTTCTTGAGTAGATTCTTCTGCAACTTTGACTTTCTCCACCAACGAGCGAATGGCTTCTTCTTTCTCATCCAGAACCTGTTGAAGCTGCTCCAGTTGCTGCTGCAGCTCACTTTGCTTTTGCTTGTTCTCACGCGCCAACTGCTCCACATCACTCTCGTTGTCTTTCAGTCGCGACTCCAGATCGGTCAGCGATGCTTCCTTTTGGGTCAGTGCCTGTTGGACATCACCCAACTGCTTCTCCAACGTTCTAATAATCTCATCTCGCATTTCCACAGCTTGTTGGAGCTTCTGAAGCCCGTGTTCTTGATCGCTTTGAACGTCTTTGGCTTGCGTGGTGGCCTGATCCATCTGTTCACGATGGGACTGCAATAGGTCGTTCAGTCGAGAGACTTCACCACGCATCTTGTTGACTTCTTCTTCAAGAATTTTCTTCTCAGAGAGCGCATTCGCCCATTCACCTCGAGATTTCTCCATTTCCGAAGCCATCGCGAGCGTCTTCTCTTCGTTTTCATTGAGAAGCTGCTGCAGATCGCTCAGTCCTTGCTGGAGACCACTCATCTCTTGGTGGTTCTTTGCCTCGGCGTCCTTGAGTGGGCCAACTTGCTCCAACTGCGAAGTCAGAGACTGGATTGTCTGCTCTTGTTCATGGATCACTTTGTCCAGTTCCGTCAGCTGCTGCAGCATTTGTGCACGTTCGACCACTGATTCCTCGACAAGTTGTTCTTTTTCGCTCAACCTCAACGTCAAGGAAGCAAACGCTGAGTCCTTTTCGCCTGCCCGGTCTTCGTCTTGCTGTTGTGTCTCTTGCGATTCAGTGTTTTGCTCATCCGACGATGGCTCTTTGGTCAATGCAGCTTTTTCATTCTCATCTGTTTCAAGCTTGGTCGACAACGAGTTCATCGCGTCTTGCTTTTCCGCAAAAAGTTCCTGCAACTCGCTCAGTTGTTGCTGGAGATCACGTAGTTCATTCTCTTTCTCCTTCATGATTTCTCCGTTGGCCTGCTCAGCCGTTTGCAAGTCGGCTAGCAGGGACGCGATCGTCTCTTCTCTTTCGCTTACCACCTGCTTCAATTCGTTCATTTGCCCAACCAGCTCTTCTTCACGGGCACGCAAAGCCTCGTTGGCAGCATGACCAGCTTCGTCCAGTTTCGACTGCAGCGTTCGCAAGGCTTCTTCCTTGTCGCCAAGAAGCTGTTTCAATCCAGTCACTTGCTCCTGCAATTCCAAGCTGGCGTCTTGTACTGGACTGTCAGCATGCTGCTGTCGACTCTGACACGTCGCGCATCCATTCTCCTGCAGCAACTTTCTTTCTTGAAGCAACTGCTGCTGCGTCTCCAGCAAAAAGGCGTTTTCGTCTTTGCGTTGGGCACATTCGCCAGTGAGTCGTTGCACGTGTGTCTGTAGTTTCGATGTCTGGTCCTGTAAAACGTCTCGCTCCTGATCAAATCGTTGCTGGACATCCACGAGTTCTTTCTCCAATCGCTGGCATTTGTCAGCAAGCTCGGTCTGGGTCTGTTCAGCCTTGATCAAAAGCTGCTGTTTTTGATAGCGAAGCTCTTGACACTCTTCCACAAGATGCTTGGCGTTTACTTGTTGTCTCTCCAGCGCGTCTTCTAACTGGTTTGTGGTCGTCACCTTGGCCTTGAGCTCGTGTAGCACTTTGTTTCTGTCACCTTCGAGCTGTTGACACGCCGCTCCGCTCTGTTTCAATTCCTCACGCAGACGCTCCACCGTATCTTCATACGACTGGAGATCCAGACGCATCCGCTCCCACTCCTTTGGATCGCCAACGGAACTGTTCGAGTCCGTTCGGTTGCTCTGTTGAGTCTGTGAGGCCCGTTGTTTGACCTGCTCAAGCTCAGACTTGAGGGTGGTGGCGACTTGAGTAAGCTCCTTGCACTTGCTTTCGAGGTTTTCATTCAAAGACTCTGTTTCCTGTTTCTCCTGCGTCAATTGAACCATTTGGGCTTCCAACACCGCCAGATCTTCTGCAAAGGCGTTGCGCTCCTGCTGGAGTTGGTCCTTTTCAGCCGTCAGGCTTGTCTGCAAGGCAGAGGTCTCACTGGACACTTGTTCCAGCTTGATGATCAGTTCCTGTTTGTCCTGCTCATGTTGCGCTTGCATCTTGGCCGCTTGTTCTTGATGGCTTTCTCTGGTTGTGCCGAGGGTTCGATCCAAGATCTCTACTTGTTGTCGGAGTTGTTCCCGTTCCGCCTGGATTTGCTCCAATTGCAGAGTCATTGAGTTTAGTTTTGCCTCACACTCCACCAGTTGGGTTGTCAATTGCTCCACCTGACTGCACGCAGCAGTGTGTTCTGAAAGGTTCACACGCTCAACTGCCTGTTGGTAACGAACAGCTCGCAACTCTTCCGCAGCCATCTGAGATTGTTCGCAGATCTGGTTGGCAAGAGTCTCTTTCTGGTCACGTGCACGAGTGAACAGCAACTTGGCCTCTTCTGCTTCCACAAATGCGTTCTCCAGTTGTCCGGCCATTTGTTCGATGACCTTGTTGAGCATGCCCACCTGATCCTGGTGGAACTCGAGTTCTTTGAGTACTCTTTCATGATCTTGGCTCAGTTTTGTCGAATGCTCACGCTCTTCTTCCATTTCTTTGCGCAAGAGTTCCATCTCTGAAACGTCGACCTGCCCGCCTGGTGTTTCACCGCGTTGATCAGTGATGTCTTCGTCTTCTCGTGTGCAGGTTCCATGTTCCACCAAATCAGCTTCTTTTGCGGCCAGGTTCATTTCCAAGCGTTGAAGTTTCTCGGTCAAAGTCTCCACTTCGAGCCGCAAACTCTCGTTTTCGCTCTTGACAGGGTCGGAGCTTTCATCCGACATGTTCTCAGCCAGGTTCGCTTTGCTTTGCATTTCTTCCAGTTGCGCTCGCAGTTCCATTTCCGTTTGAATGTGCTCGTTTAGTTCCTGTTTCACATCCACCAGCGCTCGAATCTCGTTGAAGAGCGCATCCGCGGTTGGTAGCACCGGGTCACCCGCAGATTCTTCATCTAAAAATCCCAATAAACTAGACAGCTCCTGCAGAAACTCATCATGCTGCTGCTGTTCCTGTGGTTGGTAATGAAGATCAAGCTGTTCTCTGCTATCTGATCCAACCTGTGGCTCGTTCATGTCGATGTCTGAACTGCTGCCTTCCTCATTGCCCGAGTCTTCGTCAAAGGCTGACAACAGCTTTCGATTTGGACTGTTGTCATCGTTGTCGCTTTCGGGGATCGGTAAAGGAGGCTTGGCGTCCATTCGAGGTTTGCGAGCAAGCCGTGGGTTCGGCGAGAGAAACGTAAACTGCTCCCGAGAGTTTCGTGAGCGGATGGATTCCATCAGTTCGCCTGGAGCCCATGTTTCACGGCACCGTTTGGCACGTGGCTTCTTGACAGCGGAGCAAGAGCTGAAACCATTCTTGGACCCACTGAGCACCAGGCCCTGTAGTCGTTCGATTTTCTCCTGTTTGAGGTTCCGCTCACGTACCAACTGTTCATTTTCCGCTTTGAGCGCGTTCAACATCTCGTTGCCATGCACCAGTTTCTTGAGTTCATGCACTTCGCGTTTCAAACGCTTCAGCTGGGCCTGGTCGTCCAGCACTTCGTTGACCGACGCCGACGTTTGGATTCGTTTGGCTCGAGCAGCAAACTGCAGTGTGCTCCTGGTTTCGTCCAGATGACGATCCGACGGAGTGACACAGCAGATGATCAACGTTCGCGTGTTACCATCCAATGAATTCTGGAGCAAACGAGTGAGTTTCGAGTCTCGGAACGGCGCGTTCTGGGTATTTCCATTGGTTCCGTCGCTAGAGAGCGAGTTGATGACCCGCGAAAGAGTTAGAAGCGACTTGTTGATGTTGCCGGCTTCTCTCTGACGAATACCTTCGGCCATGGTATGCCGCAGCGACTCGGACCCGGCCAGATCCACCAGACTGAGACATCCGACCAGCACTGCACCGCGCATGTCATCTTCTGAGCCACGGCGTTCGTCGAGGTTTTTCTGTTTGGACTCAATGACAATGCGGAAGATACTATGTGACCGCGAACTTCGCTCATTCATGGCTGTTTGGCCGACGGTGCGGCGTTGTTCGCCCAGTCGAAGCAGCTGCCAAATGTTTTCATAGTCAGTGATGATCGGTTCTTCGCACTCGACGTAGACGCCTTTGCGCGGGTCTTCGCGCAATTTGAGATTGGAGGATTTCTCGCTGTTTCCGAGTAGATCGCGCACGATCTCGTTGTAGATCTCGACGTATGACACGCGCAGCAAAAAGTCGCGATCGCTGGATTGTTCAATGTAGTTGAAGATCTCTTCGACGGCCAACTGGAGGATGCCGCTTTGATTGTCGCCGTGGAGATCACTGGAAGAAGAAGAGGTATTGCCATGACCATGTGCACCGCCACGAAGCGACTCGCTGCCCTGCATGGTGAATGTTTTGCCGGAAGACGTCTGGCCATACGCGAAAATGGTGCCATTGATGCCATGCAACGTGGACGTCACAATGCGTTTGGCGGCCGTTTCGTACATTTCGCGGGTGGTTACGTGGTGGTCAAAGATGTGGTCGTATCGGAACACGTGTTGCTTTCCCTGCAGTGCCTTGCCGTCACGGTCCAACAGCGACACGGCGTTGAGATTGGGCAATGCGCGCACCACTGCCACGTCTTTGGCGCGCACTTCGCGGTCATTCAGTGGCCGCACTCGAATGCCCACGGCGATGTTCTCGGCCTTGGAGTTTGCATCGGGTTGTTCGACTATTTCCGACGGCAACGCACTGGGGTCCCCGGGCCCCTGGGCCGCGCTGTCGCCGTCCAGACGATCAAAATCCATGGACGCCGACTGCTGCTATTGCTGACAACAGTTGGGTGACGGCGCCAAAGTGGAATGGAAGGGTTTGAAATTCAAAACGGAGGAGTTCTTGTAGAGAGTGGTTAGATCGCTGTACAAGAACAAGGACCATGAAAAGGCGTGGGGGGTGGGACATGACGATCGCCGTCTACACCCACGGAACCAAGTTCCAACGCGCACATACTTTCAATTGCATGCATGGCTGCTTCTACGCTCCTTCAAGGCGTGGGATCGTCCAGCATGAAGCTAAATGACTTCCAATGGCACTACTGACAGGACACTCTCCATGTTCACTGGGTATCGGTGGCCTCCTGTATGCAACTCGTGTCTGTGAGCTAAACTGCTATGGTTCTGCAAGCTGCGCCATGCCAAAACCCAATGTTCATGCTACGATGCGTTCTTTCTAACCTCGGCATGGCTCTTGTTTTGTGATTGGATCGACAGGATGAAGCAGGAGGATCTGAGCAGACCAAACGGCCAAGAATAGACGAGTCTCAGAAAAGCCAATTGACCTCCTGAGTGGATCGGGCGGGTTCTTTTGGATCGGGACGGAGTTTTCTGTTTTCCTTTGGCTTTTATTTCTGCCTTGTTGGGGATTGCGACAGGAAAGGATCAAGGCACAAGTTCAAGGTTCACGCTGCGACGCTGCGCCTTGGTGGCGGCGTTGACTCCATTCCAGGTTTCCAGGTCACTCACTGTTTTCATCCAAGAACCCCGAGACAATTAGACCTCCAATGGCACCAACCGAACGACATCCAAGTGCTGCAGGTGCCGTCTCCGAACCGTCCACCCCGGCATTACCATCCAGTCCCCTGTGGAAATCCAAGGCGCCATCTCCATTTGCACTGCAGTTAGAGCTTTCTAACCATTCCAACCAACACCACCAGCTCATCCACGCTCGCTCGTATCACGATGGACTCATGCGCAAGCGGTCTACCAGCGATTCCACGGCGGCAGTGGCAATGGTGTTTGGAGGCTCTTCAGCACTTCGTCGCTTTTCCAAAGTGTCGATAGACGGCCGCCACAATTCCGACTCGGATTCACCTGCATTTCTGGCGTTGGCCAAGTCAAACGTACCTTCAAACGCCAAGAAAAGCCCCCATCACAACAGCGGCAAGAAGATGCGTCTTGGACGTGGTGCCAAGTCTTCCAAACTCGGAAGCCATCACGCGCACGGCAAAAAAGAATACAAAAAGCCCGACGGCAACGAGATCCATGTCAAACACGAGCAATACGCGCTCACGTATGGCATGATGTCGGGCATTCTCAACTCGGCCGGCATGCAGAACCCGTTCAAGCGGCGACTCACCATGGACGACTTCATGCGCGTCGACAAACGCAACTTCCCGGCCAATTCGAAGCTGCAGCATCCGTTCAAGTTCAAAGATTATTCACCCGATATTTTCCGACAGATTCGCCGACGGTTTTGCATTGACACGGTAGGCCCCGGCATCATTGAGTCTCTGGAGAAGGTGCAGCGTGCCACTGACGTTCTTTGGTGTGTTACATAGGCCGACTACATGGTGACGCTCTGTGGCGATTTCAACTACATCGAGTTCATGTCCAACAGCAAATCCGGCCAGTTCTTCTTCTACTCCCACGATGGTAATCCCTTGGTTAATTCATGCACAAGCCATGACTGCCCAGTCCTCACCAAGCAATCTTCCTTTGGCACCACAGGCCGCTTCATGATCAAGACCCAAACCAAGGAAGAGTCCAAATTTCTGCGTCGCATTCTTCCCCACTACTACAAGTTCGTCATGGAGAACCCCAACACCTTGATCACGCGCTTTTACGGCATGCACCGCGTCAAAATGCATCATTTGCGTCGCAAAGTGCACTTCATCATCATGGCCAGCGTGTTTGACACGCCACTGGAGATCCACGCGCGGTTTGATCTAAAAGGATCACGCGTCGGCCGACGCGCCAGCCCCGAAGAGAAAGCCCACAACGGCGTATTGAAAGACATGGACTTGCTGGAATCCAATTTCCGACTCCAAATGGGCGCCGAGCGCCGCGCCATGTTGCTGGTGCAAATCCGCAAAGACGTCGAGTTCCTCAAACGCATGAAGGTCATGGACTATTCGCTCTTGATCGGCGTGCACGATTCTCGACAGGTGGTCAAGTGCGACCCGGTCAGTGTGGGCGACTCCATCAAGGCGACGTCCAGCGTGCAAGCGACCCTTCCGGAAGAAGTTTCGGCAGCCGAGACGACCATGACCGAGATTTCGGTCTCTCCAAGTCCTGGTCCGGCCACCAGCATGTCCCAGGCCGGGAATGGCGGCGTTCAGTGCCAACGCGTGGCGTTCTCATCGTCGCCTTCGTCGCGCGGCCTGCGATCGCTGTCGCTTCCAGAAGAACCGTCCAAAAACTCGTCGTCTCCGCGTGGCGGCGGCAGCGTCGGTGGTTTCCCCATGCGCATTTCGGAAGGAACGGCGCCAACGTCCGTGCTGGACTCGGACTCGGACTCGGATTCCGATGAGTTGATGGAGAGCGACAACTCGCCGCTGAATGGCAGCAGCAACGGCAACGCGCTGTTTGAAGGCGACTTGGGTGTGAATCCTTTGTCGCCCAACTCACTGCAGATGGACCGGTTTCCTGGCCAGTCAGAGAGTCTATTTGGCAAAGACCAAGGCGGCATTTACGGCCGAGACCGCAATGGTCGGAAGAATGGCTTTGTGTATTTCCTCGGGTTGATCGACATTTTGCAGCAGTACAACACCAAGAAGATCGCGGAAACCATTATCAAAGGGTTTCGCCACAACCGCAAACAGATTTCTTCGGTGAATCCTGTGTTCTACGGCGATCGCTTTGTAGAATTCATGGAGAAACATGTCATCCTCGACGAGACACTACCCCCCATGCTTCAAGAACTGAGCCTTGTAGCAACCGTAGAAGACAACGACGGACAACGTTAACCTCGAGTCAAAATGTTGTGTGCACGTTGCGTGCTCCAACGAGTGTCGCAGGGTTGTTGGGAGCACCGATCATTTCTTGGCCGGAAGAATCCTTTTGCCACCCACTCACTCACTCACACACTGTTAGGGGCTTAGTAATCGCGTGGTAGGAAAACCCCAAAGCCAATCCTACCCTTTGTAAAGCCAGGCCACATTGTGCAGAAGGTCTGTTGTGTTGTGGCTGCCGCCTGTGAACACACCCACCCACCTACCCACCCAGCAGCAGCAGCGAATCGAACAGCCAGGAACACTCTTGTTGCTTTGACAAGCCCACCAACCGATCAAACCAAAGAACACTCGACTACCAGCCATGTCCAAGGACGCGCAAGCCAAACTGAACGACAAGGAGGCCAACTATGGCTCTATGGGCGGCATCTCGCTCTCGGGCATCTCGAGCAGCAGCGGCATCGACATTGACTCCCAGGTGCGCTCCGCCCACATGCGGCTGGATGTCGAAGCTTCACGGGAACTGCACCAAATGCGTCAGCAACTCAAGACCCATGGCCACGCGAGTGAGAACCACATGGAAGGCGGTGGCTTCATCAAATCTGCTGTCTACGGCGGGCTGGACGGCATCATCACGACTTTTGCCACAGTCACGTCGGTGGCCGGTTCGGGGCTTCCAGAAGCCGTGATTCTGATCATCGGTATCGCTCATTTGGTGGCCGATGGCCTGGCCATGGGCCTGGGCGACATGCTCAGCAGTCAAGCAGAAGCTGATCTCGTGCATCACGAGCGAAGTCGCGAAGTCTGGTGAGTGTTAATGAAGGTCGTTCCATATGCCTTGGGTAGGCCAAAGGCTCATGCTGTTGCTTTTTTTCCTGCTATTGGATAGGGAATTTGAGAACTACCCCGAAGGCGAAATGGAGGAAATGGTCGAACTCTACGAGCAAAAGGGCATCTCCACTGAAGACGCAAGACTGGTGGTGGAGACCCTGGCCAAATACAAAGACGCCTTCATCGACATCATGATGGTCGAAGAACTGAATTTGATGCCCGTGGACGAAGACGATTCGCCGTTGACTGGTGGCATCATCACGTTTGTCGCATTTATGGGCTTTGGCGTGATCCCGTTGCTGTCGTATTTGATCAATCTGATTCCAGCCTTTCGCATGAGCTCGGACACGTCGTTCTACGGCTCGTGCGCACTCACTGTGCTCACATTGTTCTTTTTGGGCGCCATCAAGGTTAGTGTTTCTGATGGGTCTCGTAATTCATGGACTCATGCAATGGGGATCAACTGACGTCGTGAGTTTGTTGGGGAATTCAGGGCAACTTTGTGGGCCAGAAATGGTGGAATTCCGGTATGTGGATGGCCATCAACGGCTCGGCGGCAGCACTGTGTGGCTGGATCATTGGTTATCTGCTGCATCTCACCGGTATTCAAGATGCGATGTGAACCACTTCCAGCGCAACAATAATCTCTACCCACGCGACGTACAACATCACGTGACTGCAAATCAAATCCAAGAGCTAGATAGAATAGCTCTCGTTGTCTCTCTTTTCAATATCTCGTGGTGCCCTGGCAGCACGCTTTCGCTCGCTCGCTCGCTCTCGCTCTTGCATTGTCAGTCTGTCTGGGTGGGTGGGGTATCTAACTATTCGGAAGGGCATGAAGTGATAAAGATCAAATCACTTCGGCTAGACCTGACACGGCGCGCACCAGGTCCATGCTCGAGACGTCGAGAATCACAGCCATTCCAAAGACTGCGATGAACGCCACGCAAATGACGGTCAGCACCATGGAAATGGCCGGGATCGGCTTGATCAGTTGATACAGCACCGAGTCGTCGTCCAGCAGCGACGTGCGCATGGTGGTATTCATGATGACAAAGTTATGCAGACACCCGGCATGGCTGCTCACACTCAGGATCTTGCCGTCGCAGGTCCATTTCAGATCCTCAAAGCACAGCGTGTTGGGGTTATTGCCACTATTGTGACCAGCGGACGATCCAGAGAAAGTCCCGTTCAACGCTGTCGTGGCGGTCGAGTTGTTGTGGCTGCCAGTGGTTGACGCTTCGGCATCCAGGTACTCGACGGCGATCTCTTTCCAGTCACTCATGCGCACCACTTTGATGCAGTTGTCGCCGCAAGTCGCGACCGTGCCATTCACTTCGTTGTAGGCGATCTCTCGCAGAGAGTTCTCATGGAATTTGGCGCAGTACTGCTCTTGGCCGATCTCCTTCAAGTCTGATATTGCCACGAACCGACATCAGCATTAGAGCCGAAGCTGTTGTTCCAGGCTTTCACGCCATGCACAAACCTACGTGTGGAAATGATCACGACGTATCCAGAGGAAAACCCGGCTATGATGTAGCCGTTGCCAAACCATCGATACGACACAATGTCCCCATAGCGCGGTTGGAAGGCCAGTTCCAGCGCGTTCTCGCGCACGTTGAGGTCGTACAGCAGGATGGTTTTGCGACCCATATTGACCGAGAGAATGGCGTCGTTGTCTTCTGTCTTTCCTCCAAACTGTAGAAACACCAGACACAACCATCAGCATGAACAACAACGCGAGCAAGAGGTCAATGAATGCACCGTGATACTCTGGGGTGACGCCTTGATCTTGACTTGATCGATGGTGCGGCCGTCAGGCAGACAAATGGTGATCTGTCGATCTTCTGAGCCAAATGCGAATTTGTTTTCGAGGTTCCAATCGCCGCAAGTGATCTTTCGTTTGTGTTTGTTGGCGGCCTGGCTCTTGGTGCCGGTGAGATGGTCGTAAATGTACACAACGCCGCGGTTGGTGCCGATCGCGAGCTGTGTTTGGAGCGATGGAGAGCGAGTGAGTGCAACAAAGACCAATGGAATCAGATGGCCACCAATGGACCTACCAGATCACTACCTGGTGCCTTGGACCACTTGAGAAACGAGATGTCTTTGCAGGGCAAATCGACCAGCTGGTGCTGTTTGATGACCCGTGGCTCCCACAGAATCAGCGAGTTGGAGTTGGCCTGCACAATGGCCAAGAGTTCGCCGTTCTGATTCCATTCCAGCAGATTACACGGACTGAAACCAAGCCACCATTACGAACGAGTGAGCTCAAGTGATCCACGACCTCAAGTGACGAGTCAGAGAGCCAGCAGAAAACGACGCACCTTGGCGACGGCGGCACAATCTGATCAACGAGAGTGCCGCGTCGACTGAAAATGTGCACCACTCGAGAGTTTCCAGTGGAAGCCACATAGTGGCCATTGGGATCCCAGGCGTATTTGACAGGGCCGATACCGTGGTGGCGAGCATCCACCGAGAAGATCATCAACATTGTGCCAGCCGCAAGATAACACCAATCTACACGTTGCTGCAACCGTCCTACAACATTGAGTTGGCACCCGAAGCGTCGTGCGAAGGTTGTACCAAAAATGCACAACACAACTGCCACACCAACGCAATCTCCAAAAAGGGATGCTCTTCCCAATCAGGCTTTCCAATTGGTGGAGTATGAATCCTTCCCGCTCATTGGTGGAATCCTCAAATCCTTCCTTCTCATTGGCCACCTTGAACGCGCCATCATGCCTCCTCCAATGCCGCCACCTTCCCAAGCCATTTCACTATTG